>JAIPRN010001548.1:0-43604 GCA_025469175.1 Geopemphigus sp. TES_GeoC_2020
ATGAATACATTTTGAAATTCGTGCAAAAGAATAATAAGTACATTAATATATTTTTGCGACGTCTTGTACGTTTGTCCAAAGCCACGTCAATGTAAGTATAAGATATGCGAGTGTGTGTATGGGAGAAAAAGAGAGAAATATAAGTATAATAAATAACCCCGAGAGAGGAGGTAGTATTTATGAAAACAACAATCAGAACTTCGCGTTCACTGAACATAGTATAACATACAGAAATTTGCATGGCACGTGTCTTTTAAGAACAGAATAATGTTATATGCACGAAAATTTGACACCAGCTGGAAACCAATAAATACAAATACGTGCATCGTGGTGATTTGATGATTCAAAAGTTTTCGTCCGCGATCACGCGTATTTATTTTTTAAATGTATACGCAGTGGACGGTGAGAATCGCAAAAACGTTTGAGTGAAATCGAATTTTCAAATGTTGTATTTACATCACCATTTTTATATTTCAAAAACACTTCTGTTCCAAAAGGTTTAAGACCCACTGATTTATAAAATGTACATTAGTGTGCACGGTGATGACGAATTATATGAATCTATTGGGAACATATTTCTATTTTGAATAATAGAATTATTTTAATAATTTAAAAAAATTTTAATAATTTAAAAATATGAAATTACTCAAATTGAAGTATAAATTAATTGAAAAGACCAATTAAGGAATATCGATGTACTTTAATTAAATGCATATTGAATTTTCGAAATAACGATTAAATTCCGTAAGTGTTTTTAAATTGTAAGAATTTTATATTGTATATTCGTCTCTAATTTAGTAAAGTATAATAATATTCGACATTATTTTAAGGTACAAAGTATCTTTGAGTCATCAATCTTGAAGTTATACTTTCTCTCTCTCCCTTTTTCTCTCCCTCCCTCACTCTCTCTTTCTCTCTCTCTCTCTCTCTCTCTCTCTCTCTCTCTCTCTCTTTCTCTCACTCTCTCGCAATAAAGATACATAATGTATTTTACAATTAAAAATCCATTATGTGTTATAAATAGTTTTAAATGATCAACTACATGTTTAAATGTATTTAATAGTTAAATAATATTTATTAATTAAATTATGGTAGTGGAAAATACGAGTATTAATTATTAAAAAAAATTATTCAAAATTTTCTGCAATTATATATAGTAAATAAAACTAATGTAAAAAAATACACGCATAGATAAGACCCGTACAATTTTTTTATAAAATAAATAATTTTTTAAATTATATAACTTTTACAACTACGTAGAAGTGTGTTTTATAATCGTTTGACGATAATAATAATTATTAAAATACAACGTGAGTATTTAACTTTTCGAGTGAATATTATTTTGAAAAAACACTATTTTTAAATTATATTTAGCATTACAAAAATAACAGATTATACAATTATAGACTACGATACTTTGAGTGCTTTATAACAACAATTTTTTTTTATCAAACAGCATAATAAATAATATAAATCAGTTAACAACATCAATCACAGTTAAAAGTTAATGATACTTGAAATTAACGAAAACAATTTCGTAAAATGTAAAATATTTTTTAAGTGTTCATTAAACATCAAATTAATATACGTATTTAACAGGATAAATTAAAAACAGCAAAACAATTAGGCTATTTAACAAAAGCATTACATTTTGACGATACGAATAAATTTAAATGGGTTTATTACTTACGTTAATGCGTATAGAAAACTAGAATATGACGTAATAACGACAAAATAACGTATTGTGTTCACGTTGAAATATAAAATCGTAAAATTAAAATTTTCAGAATCCTACGGAATAATATAAATTCGCGTTCGTGTAATTTTTATAGTTTTTAGCGTGTCATGCTATAAAATAATTTTGATTTTACGAAACGTAAATGTATTTCGAATTGGTCGGTGAAAAAGAAAACGAGATAAACATAAAAAAAATTGGTCACGAATATATAAATACGTACAATATCGATCAGATTTACTATGAATCGTTCGACATGGCAGAATTGCGTGACCACGATGTCGAATCGTCTGTATCGTTTTTCGCGCTCATCGCTTTTAACAAAGCTTTAATGTCTTCGACTGATTTTTCGACGTTGTTCAATTTCTCCGCAAACATCTCTATGATTTCCGTAGTACTTTTTTCCGACCCTTCGGAATGTGATTTGATTATTGCCTTGGCGTCGTTGACGATCTCTTTCTCCAAATAATATCCCCGACAGTTAGCCACGCAACCAGTTTGGCTTTTTTGCATCGTCGAACCGAAGTCCACGTAGTTCCTTTGGTTGGGCAATATCCTTATCTCCGAGTCCTGCAGAGCATCTGGGAACAGCCTGATTTTCAAGTTAAACCGACTGGTGCAAAACGAGGGCACGTCGTACCCATAGCCGTTGATGTGATCCTGAACTTTGTGTATCCACGAGAAGGGGTCGCCGACGGCCATCGTCTCAAAGTAATGTATGAGCTTCACTCGGGACACGTGTGCGACGATTTCGGCGTCGGCCCTGATCGCCTGCGTGTCGCTGACGGCTAGGCCATTCAGTAGGTTCACTAGCACGATGGCTATGAGGAATATGAATAGAAGAAACAGCGCGTGGCTGACGATTGGGTGCAAAATAAATGGCAGCGAGCCGAACGTGTCGAACTCGCCCGTTAACATGACGATCGTTTTGAATGTGGCCGAACTGGGATCGTTGAATTTGTTGTCGGCGTCCGCGTCGTTTTTGAACAACATGTAAAAGCTCAAGGCGAACGCCACGATTAGTATCGAATACCACACCAAGAACTTTAGGAAATTCTTCGTCACACGCTTGAACATCTCTAGATGGGTGGCCAGTGCCGGGTGCCTGCCGACCAATAGTATGAGTTCGCCCCAGGACAGCAGAATGACGACCGCGGATATTTGGTTTCTGATCGACATGCACGACATTTCGCACAGAAGCAGCGCGGATGTCAACACGATGAGACTTATTTCCAGCCAATTTTCGAGGCTGGTCACGTACGCCACAGGGGATGAGATTAGTTGGAATAATTCGCGAAACGTCAATGCTATCAGGAATCCTAACACTATCACCCACAAAAACACCGCCATGTCGTTGCTGAACGGTATTTTGAGCGTGGAGAATTCGGTTACGTTCTCGTCTGTTAAGGAAACGTTGCTGTTCTCGACCCCGATTTTGAACGTCAACAACGTGTATACGGTTAAAAGTGCCCAGAATCCGATGTAAAACGCTAGATTTACTTTGTAGTACCTTTTGATCGCGAACCATTTCAGGTGTAGGAAGCTGGTCAGCACGGGATGCTTGAGAAGTGGCCTGAGGTCGGGCACTTCGCTCATATACAACAACGGGTCGGTTTCCGGGATGTTTTCTGGAATGTACTTTTGGCCTTCCAGCTGCGTCTGATAGTTGTCGACGTCTTTCTGTTTGTACACCCTCGGTGGGCGAAGGAAATTGTATGAGAATATAATCTCGTAGTTAACATCTTTCGGTGATTTCTTGTTGGTCTTAACGCATTTGTTCAGGTGCGTTTCCAATATTTTAGGACTGATATCGGCGAGTGGCGGGTCACCCAGCTCATTCTTCTTCCCGATGTACGCCCCTTGGTCCAACAACGACAATATGCAATCGCGGTTTCCTATTTTCGAAGCATAGTGTAGACAAGTGTTGCCCTTATCGTCGGCCAGGTTGATATCGATTTCGGACGGACTGAGTTCGCTTTTCTTCAACAACATTTTAAACGACCTCTCGTGATCGCACAAATCGATGTTGACGTCTAACGTATTGTGATTCTCGTCCGAACCTTTGATCACTTCGTGGAGCACAGTCCCGTTGCTCGTTTTCAAGTACACGTCTTTTTTACTATTCAAAAGCAATTGTATTATGTCGGCAAAGCCTCTGAAAGAAGCCAAAAAAACCGGATACTTTTTGTTGGCCGGACACGTGCCGTTTGGATCCACGTCGAGGTCGAGCAACGCTTGAACTACTCTGGTAAGACCAACGTCACACGCGTATTGAAGGTACGTGTGCTTTCCGTCGTTCACGTTCAGATCGATGGGATTCACTGAGGTTATATGCGTAACAAATGCTTCCGTGTCGCTCGAGTAGAGGTACACAAACGGGTTGTCGCAGTGTTCCGTGACATTTCGCGTGCCTTCCGACGGCATTATCCCTATCAAATGTGGATACTTTTCACCAATGACACTCCTCAACGATTTATCCCAAATAAACAGGTCCACGTCGACTTTTGGGCATCTGAAATTGTCAAAAAAAAATCGTTGCGCTAACATAATTTCGCGTTAATTTTTTCTTACCGTACCTAATAAATGCCAGCATTAATTCGTCGTTTTTGTTTTTCGACGTTGCCGCCAAGTACGCCGGAGTAAACCCTTTCCTATTTAACAGGTTGGCTTTGATGTTTTTGGCCTCCAACAGCAGTTCAGAGCATTCCACGCACCCAGTTTTCGCAGCCAAGTGTAACGCCGAATTCCCATCGCTGTCCAGCAAATTCACGTCGGTCGGAGGATGTTCCAATAACGTGCGCAAAGCGTCTACGCATCCATTCACGGTCGCCAAATGTATTGGCGCTTTTTTTCTGTTTTTACCTATAACGTTTACGTCCACACCTATCGACAATATCACTCTAGCAAATTCCGATCTATCCGTTGATATGCAACATATGTCTAATATTGTTCCATGATACGGTTCGTCGAACAAATGATCCATATCTATCGACCCATTCCCTAAGCCTATTTCCAGAAGTTTTTTGAACAAGTCCAAATCGTTTACTTGGACAGCTTTGAGAAGCTGATCGTTTGGGCCGATGGTACACACGTTTTTCATTTCGACGTCTGTCATTCTGTCGCTGTTACGCAACAATTTCCTCCGAGAACCTGTAATTATTGCGAAATGTACGTTTGACTTGGAATTCCCATGAATAAATTTACCTATCGTTCTAAAACAACTCGTCGAAATCTCTCCAATAATTTTTATCGAAACAGTATGTGTTCATGTCGCACAACGAAATCTAAAAAAATGTACATTTACAATCATTCTATTGAGTGTGAAAAAACTATCTATTTTTTTTTATTTTCCATTGTACCGAAATAAACCTACATACACGCAGGCCAGTTATTTTATTTTTATATTTTTATACGAAATTAGTGGGCGGAGGACAGTAATTATGTCCATATACGATGACTATCGTTTCATTTTCCATTTGTACCCATGGAGATTCGTGCCAATGACATGGAGAACGCAATGAACTAACAATCGATTTACGCACGATATAAAAACAAAAAATTAATACAAATTCCATGTAGGCGTTGCAAGTAGTTAAAATATATAGTTTTAAAATGCGTGTATACTTTTTCATGGATAATACATATTTTAAAATCAACGCGATATATCATCACTTAAAAATATCTTGAGAAAATTATAATTAATAATAATAATAATAATAATATTATCGTACCGCAGTGGCAGTAATTAGAATTAGTTATTTGAACGTTTGTCAGTAACATTGTATTTAGCAATGGATGTTTAATCTCCCACTTCACCTTAATTAAAATATTTTGAAAAATTAAACTTTAAATATTATAATCATTAAATTGGGAAATATATCAAAATATTAACGGACGTGATAATATTATACTGGTTCAATTATCGCTAAGAAATTTTTTTAATTGATTTGTAGATGTTTCGATTTATTATTTCAGTTTTACTTCATAATTGTATAGTACCTAGTCTAAACTCAAAATTATTAGAGGGGGAAAAGTATGGAATTACGTTAAATTTTTTATTACGCGTCGTGTTAATATAATTTTAATGTTTAACAATGTTCAATATAAGTTTAAAACTTTTTTCATTAATTCAAAAAGAAATTGACGTTAATCCTAACGAAATATTAAATCAATTTATTTTAATATCCTGAAAAATTGATTTATTCTTTAATTCAAAATTTGTTAAATATAATATACTTTAATTATTACATTTTTTTTATGAATTATTTTTAATATTATTATAATATGTATTTATTTTTTACTATTTGTAGAAAGCAGAATGGTAATACAACACGATCAAAGTAAAACGCATATTCATGAATGGAGTATAATTATTTGGGACAAAGTAAATATATTAATATAAAAAAGAACTTTCCAAAAAAATATTTTGCTTTTAGTTACGCCCTTGGTGTTTAATAAGAACTTTTCAGCAGTTTAAACACAAATCTGATATTTAGAATCGTGATTATTCTCATTTTCTTTTCCATTGTTCTGCTTTTCCATCTAAGCAACCACAATTAATTAACACTATTTATATTCTATCAATCGACTCCTCATCGCTTATTCTTTTATTTTCTATTTCTTCAAAGTATTCTTTATCAAGTACTTTATTAATTTCTGTCTGTTGGGAGGTTTTCGTATTTAAATTTACTTATCATAGTGATATGTTGTTTTTCTGTTATTATATTAATTTTCATTCTATTATTATTATTATCTAGTAATATTTTAAAATACAATTTTTAATTTTGTAAGTTATGTTATTTTATAATTGCCGAAATTTGCCATCTTCGATTAGCCAAATCATTTCTTAGCTAATATCAACATATTACGTATCAGTCATACTAAATTAACACTGGATACCTCATGACAAAGGATGAAAAACCAACTTGTACAATCTGTGGAACGAAGCTCATAATAAAATACATATTTACAGAACGCCATCAGTATACAGAAAATATGATTAAATTTAACATTCCCAAACACCACCAATCAAATCTTGAAATTCATAAAAAGATCAAATATATACAATATAGTATGCAGAATTAATCAAAATATAAAATTGAAATAAAATCAGATACTTTACAATCACTATAACTAATGGCCATTGCTATTGTTGTTAAATAAGAACAAAAAAAAATTACGGAGACGTTTATTATTAGAGAATAAAATTATTCTTAAATAAATAAATACCAAACATATTTATAAAAGTGATGTAACGAGACGCAACATGTAAATTATTATTGAGGCTTACAGGACAGTTAGGTTGACTATTACGTAAATTACGTAATCATTAAAAAATAACATAGATATTATTTTCTTTGAACAGTCCGTAGTGATCATAATCTATTATATATATATATATTATCTAATACTGGCATTGAAGCTATAAACCTATATTGTAAACACAAATAAAAACGCGCAGTCTTATATGTTATGTTAAAAAATAAATATTTAATCAATTTTCATTATTTAACGATTGTTTAACATTTAAATACAGTAATAGTATAATCGAATGCGTTTAATGTAGCGATGATCACTAAAGTAATAGCTATAAAATCAATAGAAACCAACCTAAATATAGATATTTAATTGATAATATTTTAATATAATATTTCGTAAATATTTTTATACCATTTAACAACGGGTATTTAAATTTAAAAAGGTAAGCTTTTGGCGACGAGGGGTTCAATAAATAATTATAATTAATTAAGACGTTCTAAACGTTCAAAGTATGTTCGACAAAAACATTTTTCTTTTATTACGAGGTAGTTAACAAATACAAAAAAAAAATGTTAAATTTTACAAACTGACGCTGCTATCGCATTACATATATAATAAACTATACATCAGTCGTATTAAAACTTATTAGCTGCTGTCGTCGTTGTAAATCACGTCGCGATGTTTACGATATTACGCATATTATTAGTTACGTGTATGTAAATTACATTCTTAACGAGGTATCGATCATAAATGAATACAAAAATAATGCACCGAAATAAAGGACGCGAACCAGACTATTTTCGAAATTCGATTTAATTAAAAAGTCTTCGTAACTCTTTGATTATCTCGCAATATTCATAGATACAGGAACGTCCGAATCGGTGTTGTTTCGTTTTTGAATTATCGGTTATGCCCACACAATATTATATTAAAATACGTTCGAATAAATCGTATGCGACTCGCACGTAGATCTTTACATATAACTCTACGGCCTTATAATCCACGTAGTTTATTATTATTATTACTTATGTATTACGAGCCGCTAAATACGAAAATTTCGCGAAGTCTCATTAAGGTCGGCGTGAAAGGGGCGGAAGACAATCCTCACTTCCTCTTTCGTAATCAGAATACGCCACCGTTCGACGTTGCCACACTCATGTTTTACACTCCAGTCGTTGATATACGACGCCGCGGATAAATATTTTACCGGTAATAGAATTAATACGGTCTACAGCAATCTATGGGATATTTTAACACGTAACGACTTTAGTGATATACATGTTATTATAATCACGGGCGGTCGTTCGTGTGTCGTAATTGTGTAAGTTATATAGGTTGGGTTCGATAAAAGTCGAAATATGTGCTAATTGCTAGGAAAAAGTTGTCGAAAACTGCGCGCGAAAGCTAATAGTATAACGTTCTCTTCACAAAAAAAACTCGTCATTACGTAACGTCATTGGCGTAATCACTAGGTAACCAAAATATATTATGGTAACTATCGTCTGTGTAGACCGAAATTTCAAGCATGTCGAAAGTAATATTCATGCATGCGACTACATCAAAGGTGAGTCATAATAATAATACCTATCGGAGTCTTCGAGCGTCGCGTTTTTGTTTTGACCGTTCGTTCATAATTTCCCCGGAAAGTCTTTTGTCCCCCGTTTTAAGACTTAAGTTTAGCACTCCTATGGAATCCACAAAGCAGGTGAATCGCGACACGTTAAAATACACAATAACGGCGTGTCGTAAGTTGTACTCACTAACAGCTGAGAGGACAGTTCGGAACAAATACATACACACACACACACATACACACACACACACACACACACACGCACACGTCACTTTTTATTAATCATCGACGCTCTCGCGGCACGACTAAAACGTGAACGTTGGAAGGACGTACTGCCTACTCTAGTAACAAAATAAACAGTCATGTACGCTAGTTCGTCGGTGTGCCCCACCACAGTAACAATCGAACTCGACACACTGTGTGTGTGTGTGTGTGTATGTATTGTAGTTTAGTCGTGGGTTCGGAAACTGCGTGGATCGCTCTTCGGAATGAAACAACAACAACAATAATAATAATAATAATAATAATAATAATAATAATAATAATAATAATTGCGTTCAATGCCACCGTCGTCGCCGAGTGGGATGCAGCAAACCGTGACCGCGTTGGCGTGGAATGCGTCGTGCGCACGTCGCGTATATATCGCACCGTTTTAATTTATAACAGGGCTGGTCATTTACGATAAAAGCCTCAGGAATTTGTGCTGAGATCCCACACGAGATCGATACACCTATGTCTCAGGTATGTAAAAATAAAAATGTATCCGGTAAATTTTGTGAATTTTTTGTTTAAGAATGTGTATTTGCTTGTGTGTGTATATGTATGGGAATTACGTTACATATATATATATATATATTATATTATATTATATTATATAAGAATTTAATGTAATTTTACCGATTTATTCTTAATATAAAACCGTTATAAAACTAATATGGTTCGATTGAATATTTTACTGTTTTTTTTTCTTTTTTTGGAAAAATAAGAGAAAATTTATTTAATGGGTTCGTGATTCGTAATTAATATTAATATCTCCCTTAAGTTACTATCAAGTGCCACCTATGATGATTGACACACGCAGTTCTGTAATTGTTGAAGGGTGAACAGCGAGACGTTTTGTCACACGGGCAAAGCAACATAAATTTAATGGCACATTAACAGACCGCTATTTACAACCGATGTAGACAACTCTTTGGCTTTGCTGGGTGAGAGTCGTCTGAGAGTATTGACTGATTGCACTCATTGCACGGAGCATAAAATTTCTAAATTTATGTTAAGGTCGGCGTTTTATTTTTGAATGTATAACTCTTAAAATTTGGGTTATGAATTTATTATGGTGTCCGATCAATGTCGTTTGAACGGCAATAAAAATTATATGATCATGTTTCTCAAATGTAACGGTATATTTTAATGTTTCATAACTTTGTTTTTATAAAATATAGGATAAAAATAATTTTGAAATTTGAATTCTGATGTGTATATCACTTTAAATATTATTTGATAAGGAAAAAATTCAAAATAAGTTTAAAGCCCTCAATAGAAATGATAAACTATTGATTACTATGAAAACAAGTTAGAAAAATGTCAACGAGTATAACATTTTTAAAAATAATTAAGTAAGTTCAAAAGTAATACATTTATTATACTTTACTATACTTAATTATATATTGTTAATTTTACAATTTACCAAGTGGTATTTGTTAATACCAAAAGAAACAAATTATATACATAATTGATATTTTTTTTTGTCTAAAAACTTTGTTTGTTAAATGTTAGTTATTTAAATTTTTATTTTGTCGTTTTGATACTAAATAAATAAGTTATATAAATTGTTATTCCTCAGTTTAGTGGTTACATTAAAAACAATTCGACATAAGACATAATTCATGACAGATGATACTGTTAAGTGACAATCTGTTATTAATTTGATGTCAGTATTCGGTAATTGTAAAATACCATTGATTACAAAGACAATCACGGTTATAAATTAAATATAGAATATTAAATTCAAGTATAGAATATATTTATGTATTTATATTATATATATTATATATATATATATAAAGCGTTTAATTATATGTTAAAAGCAAGCAATAAATTTCATATATTTATATTTCATTTTCTAAAATCCATATATTAAAATTTACACTCGGTATATAATATTATTCTAAGGACAAAATTGTATTTAAACTGTTTAATCACGAGCTGTAATAGTAAGTATAATCAACCTCTTTTCTATGTAACTGAGAAAATTGGTATTTGATATTTAAATCGAAACTATGTAAAAGAAATAACGTAATATGTTATATTTTTAAAAATGTTGTCTTATATATTGAAAAGAAAAATTAAACATTAAATTTATCCCCCGATATTTAAGAAAATACCGATGGATTCAAATATTTTTTCACAATTAAATTTTATTTGTCGTAAGTGTTTGAACTTTTGTCTAGTTTTTAGGTTTATATAGTTACCACGTTATGTGCATGAGATTATTAAACTATTTTGAATTATTATGCTTGCCTATGCAGGTTATGAGTTAAATCTATAAAATATTGACACTTAATAATCATTTTCATCTTAAATAGTGAAAATATACACCCGCACACATTCCAAAAATTTCCTATCCGATTTTTCTGCAAAAAACGCTTCGCCTTAATATATTTATAAAACAAAATTTACGTCATATTTCGATATTTTTCAAAAAAATTGTTTACTTTCAAATGTAATAACACTGATTTCGAAATCATAGGTGTACAAATACATACAAATAAACTTATATTTTTATATTGGTATTTCAAATGGAAAAATTATAAATCATATAAAATAATTTAATCACAATAAAAACGATATGTTAAGGTAGAATTATATTTTTTCAGCATTATGGTATTATTTAACAGCATGAATAATTTATTTTTCTTACGAAGAGGGGTAACTACATTAGATTACATTTTTTAAGCATTTAACTTTTTGAAACATAAAAAAAGAGTATAAACGAATATTGTCGATCACAATTGTTATTAAAAATTTATCATTATCGTGACTTGATTACAAGTTTTGTTTGTGTATTCAAATTTTTTGTTAATTTACAATAAATAAATTGATTCGGTCATATTTTAAAAGCTATTTAGGATATTAAAATTTTATCACCCCATTTTTGACGAATATTTCGGCATCAACGAGTTAAAAAGTTTTGTTAGAAGTTTTTATATGTCATCATTTTTTAACTTAACGAATTACTTTTTACTTTAATGTGGTGTGAATTTATTATTTAAAATTAGGAAGTTATTCAGAAAAGTAAAATTTTCTTTATTACATATAACATGGTTCGAACTTTTTCGTTTCGTGTGTTTTTCTAGTCATTCTATTGTGATAGAAAACGTGTTAAATATATTTAGATAGGCAGCAACTAAAGTATACAGTAGGTTAATATAATTATAAACTTTAACGATAGCATATTTTTGTGTAACTCGTAACTGAAAAAAAATAAAGAAAAGTTAACAAAAATATAAAGGAAAATTTGGGTGTTGTATCTCTTATTTAACGAATTATAACAATTAATGTTTGAAGTGGTAACATCGAGAATTATTTAAGATTGTATGAATTTAGTATCGGCAAAATAAAATAAATAAAGAGACCAATTATAAAATTTGAATTATAAAAATCACTTGCCAGGTTGACTGTACTTGGCTTCTCAAGTCTAAAAGTGTAATGTCGTGCAAGATGGTTGAATAAATAAGTTGGATCTGTAACTTAATTTCCTCTAATTGTGTTTAATTTGTGTTCATAAGTATCTGTCATATTTATTTACACATATTTTTTTTATTACTTCTATGCACGAGAAAATATGTTAGGTTAGAGATAGCTTCAGTTACGAATCTAAGGCTCCATCTGAAAGTTTGATATGATATGGCGCATTTAAATTTGGTATTTCCAATTGTTAATATTATTTTTGAAATTAAAATGATACTAATATTCCTAAGACAATTGTATTTATTATTCTCATTTTTATTTAATTTCGTTTTCACTTTTATTTTTGTATTCCTTTTCGCTCTTACTTATTTCGTTTTTGTGTGTAGTTTCATCTTCATCCATATTTTCACTCTCGTGATTTATGGTTGTACGCATATTCCAGTCTTAAGTAATGTTATTTGTATTAAAGCAATATGTATGAATTTTAAAGTAAGTGACCTTGAATTCCGAGTAAATTATTTGTTTTATAATTGGCTGTTTCCAGCTGTCCTATCCTGGTGCTATAGTAGGCATTGCAATTTTTAGTTTACTGAGTTCTGATTTTAAATTTTATAGTGACGTTTTCTATTTCTTCGTATGTGGGTTTTTCAAAGAAAAATTTCTTAGTAATTAAACGGAAGATAATAATATTATTATGTTGTGTGTGTTTGGTAGTTTCGATATAAATCATATTCAAAGGCATTTTGTTTTTAACATCATATCTTTGGCTAATTTATTTAGTTTAGAATTTATTCATACTGAAATTGGAAGATGTCCAATAAGCGATTATAAAATCTGAGGGAGAATCAAAAATGTTTCCGTTTATTTCTTCAATTTGGTATTCGTTAACTGGTACTAATTCTTTTTTCTTGTTTATCACGTTTTTGTTTATGGTGTTAGTAATTTAATTATTTTCAAATAATTTAGGATTACGACTTTTTCTTATTAAAGTTTATAATGGTATTAATTCTTATAAGAAAATCATTACTAATTATTACGTCGCTCTTTAAATTGTTTATAAAATGAGATTTTGTTTCAAATCGATGGTTGTTTATTTTCATGAACAAATTAACGCGTCTTACTAAATATTGTAATGATATGCGTGCAAATCATAATTTAGTTTAATTTATATAAAGAAAAACATTCTGTACAAAAATATTGTAAGATTTCTTAATAAAATGAACTGCACCTTGACCTTCACGGAATACCGACTATATCAAAAGAATTAAACAGAAAACACATTTTAAAATAATAAATATAATATACACAAAGAATGACGACTGTAAGGGTTAGTGACAAGCTATATATGTGTATATATACCCACATATGTGGGTCTATGTGTCTGCACAGGGATACTGCTTCATTAATTTATGGAATTGTTTGGTCATATGGTAATTGTTTTCATTATTTATATATCAGTTAGTACAATTAATTTTAATGTTTGCATAAATTTATTCTATACATCTTCTGAATAGATAAAATCTTTCTGTTAAAGAATATTTTCGTAAAGGATAAACGCTGTCCCTTTCAAATAAACGGTAATCTACAGTGATTTTTATGATTTTGGTCCACCAATTTACTATAACAGCCCTATTAAAACGTTTGAGAAATTGATCTAAATTTTCAAAATAGTTTCCACAAATTTCCTTGACTTAATATGAGAGCTTTTGCCATCAGTCATGTTATTCTTTTTCAAACAAGTTTTTGATGTGAATAACAAGAACTGTTAAAAATATTGACAATATTTTTCCATTAATATTTCAAAGGCGTTTTGGGTGGATTCAGCTTTTAAGTATCTTAGTAAATGATCTTTTAATTCAACCCCTGTTGATTTCAAATTTCTATAAACGAGTTAATTTAATAGATTTGTTTATTTTATTTGTGTACCGAATTTATTGAAACTTTGGAATAATTTACGTGATTAAATATAGATCGATTTTGTTTAGGATCTGATATGTGCCTTACTTTTTTGAGTAACTATATTTATATATATTTTTTGTCGATTATTAAATTTTTAATTCTGCATTCTCAAATAATTATTAGAGTTCAATAGTTTCTACGAAATTACTCCGATTAACAATTTCGATCTTAAAAAACGGTAATTATGCTGTTTGCCTTGGTTATTGTATATTTTGGGTTTATTCCTTTTGATAAAAATTGTTCTGTTTAGGTTGTCAATGTGGAATTTCGTCAAAAAGTTTCGTTCTTTTACTTCATATTCTTCTTTTTTATTTTACGAGTGTTACTATCGTGATTGTTATGCGTCGATTAAGCTGTGTCCGACTGGAAATTTCATTTTTAGTGTTAAGTAACCCTTGATCCAGATGATCGGCATCTATCATGTTTGCTTATATATTTATTATTATATGTTTTCGGTTTTGTAATTTATTATTTTTAAACGTGTCGTCAATACGATTTCTATATAGTTTTATAATTTTTCGTACTTTGATAATATAGTCTGTATTCTGAGGAGATTGAATATTAGTTCGTTTTTATTAAAAGAAAATTAACGAATGTTTTTGTGTTTGTAAAATAATTTATCACCAGAAAAATAATACCTAATATGACGATGCAAATTGGTGTGACAATTATGACTTGCATGCATATCATTATAACCTTTTAAATTGTTCGCTCGTTCATTTATTTTAATAAACCTGTAACTTTTTGAAGTTACATTTTTTCTCGATTGTTAAAAGTGTATTTAAACGTTACTATGTATATTTAGAAAAAATGTGTTAACCGATTAATAATAGCAAGTAACTCGCTTTGCTTGTTATACCATTCATTCATCGATGAAAGTATTTCGGTATCACGGACTCATGTGATATATAGTGTTTATATTTTAGTGAACGAACGTGTTTATTTCATTTTAAATATAACGTAAACAATGTATACAATTTTTATTTTTTTTAGAAATAACTTTTTTTAAACGTTATACAGTATTGTACAGCTGTTATGGCGAATAAATACATTATGCTCCAAAGAGAACGGTTTATGTGTTATATTGTTCCATGTTATCGACATGATATGTTTTATATATTGTTATACTCGTGTAGAATTTGTATTACTTTACTGTAACATTACAGAAAAATAGGTAATACTTTAATTATTTCCATTCGTAAAATGGGGTAGCGACAAATTTTATCAGTAAATAAAATCGTTCATTTTTCAACTGACAAATACGATGTTTAAATATGTTGAATGATATGGAAACACCAAAGTGTTCCATAGATTACCTAAATACGCGCAAAACGATTATTAAGAAAAATAGTCGTTATGACGGTAATTTATCGAATGCCAATGGAGAGTGTTATGAAGAAATCGTCGAAAAGACGAACGAACAAATTGCATTAAAAAAAAGCGAATGTCTTGCGTTATGGCACTACGAGAGATATAATTTCAAAAAGGATGTAATGATATGCGTCCAAATCAAAATTTAGTTTAGTTTATTTAAAAATAAATATGCTGTAAACAAATATTTTAAGATTTCTTAATAAAGCTACCCCTCGACCTTCCTGGAATACCGACTATACCAAAAAAATCTCATAGAAAACATATGCGAAAGTAAGAAATGTAAACATACATAAGGACGACGACCGCAAGGGTCGGTGACTAAATAACGGTAAATCACCCGACTGCCCGCGGTATAATCAAAGAAAAAGGGATAGAATAGGATACTCTCATAAACACATTAATTAAAAAAGAACGACAAATTCGAAGAAACCGGAGAAATTCTATATTTAGCACACATGATGGGTGTTGACTAACTAACGGTAAATCGCTGGCCGCTCGCGGTATAATTTAAGAAAAAGGGATAAAATAAGATACTTTCATAAACGCGTTAATTTAAAAAGAGCGACAAATCGGAGAAATCATACATATGGCACGCATAATAGTTATTGACAAACTAACGGTAAATCGCCCGACCGACTGCGGCACGAAAGGACCAAATCAGATATCTTTACAGAGAGCACGTTTGAAAGAAATAGATACAAATACACATAAAGGATGACCAGATAACGGAAATCGTGCGCCTTGTGTGTTAACAACACAAAACGCCGATGATACCTAACGTGCCAATTTCTATGGGGACGTGACCACTCGAAGCCTATATAACCTGATAAATACGCCTTTCGCCCCAGCAATTAAGGCAGTGAGAGCAGTCGGACCAGTGAGGGCAATCTACGGTGGTTCAGAGCAGTGACGAGCAGTCGGCAAGGGCTGCCGGACAAGTCGTTGGCACAGACTGCCGGTTCAGCAGTGACGAGTCACCCGTCTACTCGAGTGTCAGAGAGGAGTCTCCCTGGAAGAGAAGTCTCTCGCTGAGTGAAGTGGAAGCGTTTCTCGTCAACGCAAGTTCGCTGCACCTGACGACGTTCCAGCGATGAGTTATCAGCAATCTTCAAGAAGTCGGTATTCCGAAAAACGAGTCCAGTTATTCATTACCGACTTACTTGTGTTCTTATTTCAACACTTGTCGGTGGATTCGTGAAGCGAAGGCACCGACCTAACCCTTTTTTCCTCATACCTCTGCACAACATCGTGTGTCTCCTGACCAAAGAAGTCGAACACGGTCGACTAGATAAGAAAACACCATTATACCCATCTAATTTTTACTTTTAATTATATTCGAATATTTTGATTATATTCGTACTTATGACACTTTTTGATTCTGTTCCTGAATAATTTTCGTATTCACGACCTTGAGATAAATAACTGTAATAACTCATTGAACTTTCCCTTGCCCACTTTCCCCCATACACTCCTCACCTTATTTTCCTCCTAGTTCTTATAACATATAACCATTTACTTATTGTTTCTTCTTTATTTTTTCATTTTTATTTTATTTTCTTTTATTGTTTTTTGAGTTATTACAAGGGTAACGGGCGAAAAAACTCGGAACATGTACAAAAAACGTGTTTAGATACGTTGATAGTTTTATGTTGTGGGGTGTTATCCTTACCAAGTCTGTGTCCCATATTTCGTGCACTTATATTTATATTCTTAAGTTAGTAACTTGCACTTAATTCGTTCTCAAAATACGGCCATTCGGTTTTATCCGTGGAATTCCGTTTGCCCAGTTTTATTCGTTATCAGTTTAATCCAGTCGTAAATTGCGTTCATTCATCATTTCGAAAAATAATGCCGTGTTGGTTGTATCGTTTCCATCATGAGATGTGTCGTGTATGGCTTGTGCATACATAGAGTGACACAGTTTCGTAAACATATTGGTGGTATACAAGTTCGTCTACGAAATAAAAAAGTATACATATTTACGTTGTCCGACATTGCGTATAGTAGGGCCAAAATGTCTCCGGAATTTTGATTTTAATATAAACAGTCTGAATTTAAAGGAAACGGTGTAACAAAAAAACAAGTGTCATTTTGTGAAAGCTCCACTGAACTGATTTTCAATTTTACTATTCACCCTTGCAGGGTGGATATTAGCCCTACTTTACTAACTTTTCGTTATCGAAAAATGCAATTAATACGAACTTCGTATGTGATAATTAATTAATGATGTTTTTGGTCTCGATGACGTTTCGTAACGATTTTTGTTAAAAAAGCGTTTTGATTTTTCAGCGGTAATCAATTTTTCGTTATTCATTTGGTCTTCGTTGGTGATGTATTTGATGTGACAATAGGCCGATTGGAATTCCGTTAGAGTACATTTCAACGACAACGTCTACGAAACAAAATAACGCGTAATTATTAATTAATTTTGTCTTTATATAAAATTACACGTAAAATGTACATATTTATTTAAATAAATACGTCCCACTCGTTATCTTTAATCGTTTTTCAAGCAATCGTTATTCACGTTTGACGTTGACGACTGCTCGTTTGATAAACACAATAATTTTTTATTCCCATTGTACATCGAATCTGTCGAGCGTTTTTCGAAAGCCACGTTGTATCGAAGTATAGAACCCATTTTATATGAATGTATAATTTATGAAAAGTGTTGTTAATAAGAGAACATTTGCAAATATACTCTAATTAATTACAATGTTTTTTGTATTAAATGAGAATTCATTATTTTAGAAACACATCTCGTTCATTTTATTGCTCTCCCCGCGTATAATATTCCGGAGGATTTAAAATATATACTTATTTTATTCATCGGAAAAATAAAAAAATATGACTTATTGAAATACGATGAGTTGTTCATGTTTTATCTATAGGTTAGTGTACATACAAATACACACACACACACACACACACACACACACACACACACACACACATATATATATATATATATATAATTACACTTTTACTTAAAAAGTATTAGAAATAATATTGTTTTAGATTCATCGTCAAGTAAAAAATAATTATAGAGTTAGAAAAATACAAAAAAATATTAATTTTTACCGAATATTACTGGAATATTTTTAAAGATAATTTATATATATATATAGTACTTAATTTTAGACTTGCTACCTCGTCAATGTATCACGATATAAATTTCCATTTTTTGAACTTGTCCGTAACTGTCATACGTTATCATTTTCGATTACCTCAAACTTGTCGTCATGTATATCGTCACTTATATTATTTGAAATAGCCATTACAGGTCCATTTTGAATATTCCTCAACCTCCGTGATAAATATATTCCACGTCGTCCTCAAATATTTCTTTCACCTCGATATTTTCCGCTATTTTCTAGCACTATTGCTCATTTTGCCCCTCTTCGGAAATGTCTAAAATATGTCTGTTGCCGATAACTTACATATCGTCGTCGACGAGTATATTTTGTCCTATTTAGGACCCTACCACCTTTTCTCATTAATCCCATTCATCGTCTGTACCATTTTGATTCAAATATGTATAGTATTTATCTATATATATGTTTTTTAGAATACATGTTTATATCGATTCAATATCAAATTAACAAATCGACACGGTCGTACATAATTTTATACATTTTACTCGCCCTAAAATTAAACAAACATAATTCGTGAAACGATTTTAGTAACTTTTAGACATTGCTCGAGTACAATATACCGGTTCGTCAATGACAATCGCTGATGTTTTGCAACAAACGGTTGCATATTTCACTTAAAAAACGTTTTAGAACTAGACCAGACCACCAAATTTTCGGTAGTTTTTCGAAAACACATAATCGCAAAGTCAGAATGTTCGTGGTCTTCTACAGTAAAATAATTTTAAATATCACGCTCGTTCACCTATACAAATAAATGGATCAATTATGTTAATATGTACGAGTAATTATTCAAATTGTTCGATTGCGAACAATTAGGTTTTCCAGGTTTTCGTTCCACGCCCTACTTGTATCATCAAGTTTAACACTACATTCACGTCGCGTATGAAGTGGTCCGTGCAGTATCCACGTGGTGTCTAGTTATCCAAAATAAAATATTTATTTACCTACTATACTGCATAATGGTTATAAGATTACATAATAAACCATTTCAACTGCTCATTCGTAGCATATTTCGTAAAGCTGAAATTCATACGTTAAAAAAACGGTATACTCTAAGTGTTCAACGATAATACGATAATAAGGACTATATATTTTTGAATATCGGTAACGTTTCACTTCGAAAATTCTCAAATAGCGTATAGCTATATTCAAAGTGTATTGAATATACACTGTACCTTAACACTTCATTATAATTTTCTACCAAGGCCAATGACGGTTTTTACTCTGGACGCAATACGTGTATTTATTAGTAAGCGTAAATTTTTGGATTTTTCTATCGTTGATAGGTAAACAATGGTTAAAATCGTTTGATTTCGATATGTGACTTGGTACATCGAGTTTATTTATACCGACTACACATGTAAGAGGTTAGCAAAAAAAAAATACATCGTTAGATTTTTCTACATTCACAAATTTAGACTCGGATCGATTACAAAGAAAAATATTTAAATAGTTTTATATCGTAAAATGTAAGTTTATTTTAAATTATTAAACGCGTTCACCCGCTCGTCTTTGGAGGAGGATTTTGTTTCTACACCCGTCAAGTTAGAGTGTTATATCATTTCATAATATAGAGTATGAACCGACGAATTTGCTCGAATAAAATATCGATTTTGAAATGTATTGCGTGAATTATGAGTCGATATTGAACTGAGAGAATACTAAATACGTTTTCGCTATTATTATAGTTTGTCTGTCATAAATATCGAACCATTCCTTATTACCACTAGCGATCCGATAAATAATTGGTTGTTCTATTGAAACAATTTTGGATCTATTGTAATATTTTTACCGAAAAAATACGTTGTTTTGTGTGTTGAAAAAAATGTTTTCAAATTAAACTAAATTTTGTATAAACATTTAATTCATGGTTTAATGGAATATATGATTTATATTAGTCATTTTCCTTTGAAAAGAGCTATTTGGCAATCAAATAAATTAAAAAATTTCAGATTTACAAACGTTAGTCTTTTATTTTACTGAATTGTGAAACACTTTTATTGTATATAAATAATGAATACACATTATTATTCTCAGATTGGATTTATTACTGGAACATTATACTTATATATTGATACATATTATCCATAGAACATATTATTTTTAAAATCTGTTTGTGTATTTAAAATATTATATAACGTATGATTTTTAACTTGGAAAAATATTCATTTCTTCTAAGATCTTATTTATATTAATATTATTAATCTGTATTTCTAAACAATTTATGAAAATATCTATAAAACATAAGATTGTATGATTATTTTGTAAAACATGTGTAGTAAAATTTGAAATTGTGTAAAGATTTTTAATACTTTATTTCAGAGATTTGTTCTTCATATCTAGTAAATTTTATTAGTTTCCCAATATAACATTTATTATAACTACATTTTAGTTTGTAAATTCCAAGATTATTAAATTTACCATATATATAAATCGAAAATAATTTCTTTCATGAAGAATTAGTTTCATTATATTAATATTAAAATTGAAGGTGATTTTAATGTTATTTACATTTTCTAATTACATATTTTGGTATTTACTACATTACTTATTTGTTTTGGTTGTTTAATATTTTCTATAATTTACCTATATTTTATATGGGTTATATTAAAATTATATTCGTTGTTTAGAATAATATCAGGTATAGTATTTTATTTACATTTATTAAATGAAATACGCACAAGTTGATAAAATCATATAAATTTTTGTGAGAAATATGTTTAAAATTGAAACTTTTTATTTAAATGGATGAGTGGCATTACATTTTTCTCTGATTTGGTGCTTCAAGAAAATGGATTAAACAGACCCGGTGCTCGTAAAAATTGATAATGCAATAAGTATTTATATAAATGTAGTTATTATAAGTCGTTTTTATAGTTACCAACTATTGTACATATTATTTAATAATATATCTGTTTAACTTCGTATTATTTTAAATAGAAGATGAATTTCATTCAAATTATATTAAACTTTATATCTATCATAATTTTGACGAAGACATTCGAATATTTAATTCTACTAAAAGACAATGTTAGTTTTGTAACACGATTTATTTTTATTTATTGTTTCAATTTTAATCTTTTCAGGCTATTAAATTGACATTATGTGTTATGTAAATGACCGTGTATTTTTATTTAATAAAATATTTATTTATTAGCCTAATAGAACAAATACAATACGTTCGATTTATCTTTGGTTACCGATTTGTTAAGATTATATTGACATTCTGCCGTACTTGAAAATCAAATAGTCTCATTTTAAAGTGCTTTATTACATAACGTTTCTACAATATGAATCCGTCAAAGTATTTAGATTGTGAATATATTGTAGCTCCAAATTACTTACCGTTGCAAGGAAATTCTTGGGAGACAAAACAATTTAAGAACGTGAGTCAATCCTATATGATTGAAAATTGAATTTTGAAAACGCTTATATTTCAGTATTATAAACCGTTAGTTCGAAAGACCAAATTTAACGACCCATCGCTACCTAAGCATGTGAACGAAAAAACGATATTTGGTATCAAAACCAAAAGTATTTGAATATTGTTATATGATTGTTATTGCATTATTATTAAATCATATTTTCCTTTCGATTTTGAATTTCAGCAAAATCTAATATTGCGGATGTGATTTTTCCAAATAAATTGTTCGGGGAAAAATTCGTTGAACTTGAGAACGAAACGAAATTGCATAAAAATTCTTACTTTGCTTGTGAAATAGGAAAGCCAGTGAATCGAAGGTTGAGAATAATATATTATTGATCTATAATAAGTAATAACTATGAAGTGTTCAGAATTTTTTATGATAAATGTGTAATGAAAGAATGTGCATGTTAGCCAATATATGCTTAGAGTTGTAATCATCATTATTATTATAGAATAAATATTTTTAAAACAAATATAATTAAAATAACTCTAATAATAAGTCGCCGTAGTTTAAAGGGCTGAAATAAGATCTTTCCAACGTTTTGTTTCTATGACAACACAATCAAAATAAATATGACATATCTCAAGTCAATATTAATATTCTGAATAAACTTAATTTTTTTGTTTGTTTCTTAATATATATTATAGCCGATAACTAAATATATAAAAATATAAATAAAATACAAAATACTCAAATTTTATACGTCAATTACCATATTTTCCTAAAGCCCGCCCAAAAAAATAGACTATAATTTTCAATTTATTATATATCAAACATTTTTTTTTCAAAATACCTATATCTTATATATATAATGTACAAAAATTATTACAAAAATTGTACTAACGTAATATGTTTCCATCTCTAGCAAATAACTTTTATTTACCATTTTTGAATAAAAAAAGCCTTAGAATTATGACATACAATAAAAATATAATATTGTCATATATTGCGTTTCAATATTATGTTCATTCAGATATACAACACATTTTGATCCGAATCGTCGTTACGGCGTTGAAAATAAATCATTACCGGTTGGATTTTGGTTTAAAAATAACGTTGAATACCAATCGTTGAATGAAAATAAAAACTATATCACTAATTATATAAGTAAATTAGTAGAAAGGTAAATATTATGGATGTATAGTACAGCTCAAGGCTTAGAATTATTGCATTAATGGGTTAAAAATTTAGAAGTTTATTTATGTTATTATTATTCAAAAATTTTAATTCGATGTGTAACTATTTTTGACGAATAACTAATTTATCACATGATTTATAATTTACTTCAATGTTACGTAAAAATACAAATTATTAGATATTTAAGATTACGAAGTTACTTAGAGAAGTTAAATTATGTTTAATATACGTGTATAATATAAATAATATCATTTTTCGAAATATTCTTGTTTTCCTCGTCATTCTATAGTGATGAAAATCATGTATTTTATATTTAAATAAATAGTATCATAATATAATTATAGTTCAAGAGAAGCATTAGCAAAATACTGTACAATCAATATCATAATTTCATGCAACTTATTAATTGATGACTCAACTAGATTTATTTTTATTAATAAATATATTATTCAACTAAGTTATGTATTTCTTAATTTTTAATAAGATCTTTTAACATATCTGAGGTAATTATTTTTATTTAACTTAACTTAAATCAGCTTAAGAAGTACTTTATTCATTTTTTCAGTTGGTTAATTTCCGTTAATATATAAAAACACTTGCCAAGTAAATGTAAAAGTTACTTACATATATTTTTTAACTTCATTAGTGAAAAGCGAATCAAAAAAGTATTATATTGTAATTTAATATTGACAGTTTCTATTTAGTATTAAAAAAGTAGTATACAAATTATATTGCCTAATGTCTTATATATAATATTTGAGTAATATTGTACAAAGGAAAATTCTGTATAAACGATACTGTAGTGTGAAACGTTAAATATATTGTTGCTAATTCAACTTGATTTATATATTTTTGTGCAAATGATCAGCTAGTGATAGACTCGTTAAAGTAAAAACCAGTAGAGTATTTGTAGAGTACAATTATTATTTGAGAATAATAATGCGTTAAGTAACCTAGTTAAAACTCACTAAACTTTGTAACCCGTTAATGTATATTTTAGTTTGTAGTATATGCAATAGGCCAAAAAAAAGTTCTTACGCCATTTGATCAAGTCGTTATCCTACGCAAACGATGATAATTTTTGGTAGATATTTAATCTTAAAACCAATAGTATTTGTATGTACACGTCCTTAGTGAAGAAAACAAAAATTCTCACGATCGGTATTTGTACAACAATAATTACCAAGGAAAATTTAGAAAACCACCTTATTTAAGAATAAAGGACATTCTAACCAGAAACTATACGGACAAAAAAGAAGACGAATTTATCAGTTACGTATCAGAAGTTAATAAAATAAAATATTTGGTTAGAAAACGGAAATTCAATTTAAAAGAATTGCGTGAAACGTACTATTTGTTTGACAAGGTTTGTAATAATCAAAAAGAAAATTATTAACTGTATCGGGAGGGAGGGTTATATAAATAATCTAACGGCAATGTGGTATATTTGGTCGATGTTTTTAAACGGTTAATAAAAACAGATAAATAAAATGACGAAGATAGGCAGGAACGTCGTCTTCGTATATTACGGTGAATTCGACTACAAAAAAGATGCGAAAATAATTCCAATGTTTAGATTTTAACGATGTAATAAAATCAACGCTGGCTTATATCGCACAATTAAATCGAAAGGAAACGTCGAGTGCCGGGAGTGTGACCACACATGTCCTATGACTATTTCCTTCCCAAATTTTCTAAAAAGACAATTTCGTATTTGATATCTAATCGTCTTTTTGGCCTTATTTGTTGACCACTATTTGATATTTTGTTTTTATTGTTTGTCCTTTTTGGCTTTCGTTCGTTTGGTCTGCGATTGTGCAAGTTTTGATACATTAATTTTAGAAAAACCTGATTTAAATGATGGATCTGGTGTTATTCGTACTCGACCTTATATGCTTTATGTATAGTCTATCTGTGTCGCATTAGGTAATGTATTTTATGTGATTAAAATACATTTCGAGTTTCCGAAATAATCGACCGTGATCGTAATTTTCTTTTATTATATTTTTACACTGTTTTACGAAAATTTGGTATACATATATATATATATATATATCGTTATAAGGCGATTACGGGAATAGATAAATATATATTATAAGACATTCTTTACATTTTTTAATTATACGAAATGCTTTACGTTTAACTGTTGAATGGCGTGGATGGTAAAAAAAACGTCACTTTAAAAACTGAATATATAAATTTTACAATCATATGTTCGTGGTAGAATTTTGTGTTCCTTAGAAAACACTTATACGGGTATGGTAGTTTTGTCCAAAACTATAAAATATTAAATATATATATTTTTTGAATAGGAAGTTTTATTCAAATTATGCTTCGACTTTAAAAATACCATTCTTTGATATTCAAAACAGGACCTTTTCTTAAAAAATCAAACTATGTCAGAATCATGTTTTATTTACAATATTCTTTATCGTTTGACTTAAATTTAAATATATATCTCTATTTTTTAGTTCTGTACATAGCCATCAATTTGTAATATCTGGTTTTTATACTCATTTATATATATATAATTCTATTTATTCAGGATGAGTTATTTCGTGCAAAGTGTGTTTTGGATTTTTCTATTGAATCCGTATACGATTTTATGTTGTTATTATTATATTAAAATTTTTTAAAATTTGAATTCGGGTATACATTGTATACATACGTTTATATTTACGAACATTTTTATTCACCGATGGTAATATACATGTATTATATTAAAATATTTTACTCGTAAACACAATGTAACGAAGAATATCAAGTGTCGTTTTATAAACGATATTTCTTTTTTTTATATAATAGAAAATATTAAATATTTTACTATAAACTATACCTTATAACGCGTCTCACAGACGTGGTATAAATACAATTACTATTGATCTATTCAATATTTCTTAGGTTCTTATTATTATTTATAACAATAGTTTGAGCCTTGTAATTTCATTTTAGTATCATTTTTTTCCTTGCAATTAAAAATAATAGAGTTTTAATATTATTTTAAATGTTTTTAGAAAATGTAAAAATTAAAATTCTGAATCAAATTTTTGTTTTTAAAAACATAAGAACTTTATATTAAAAATTATTAATTGTTTTTCTATGGGTATTTTTTTCTTAATCATAAGAAATATGCCGAATGGCCTGCACTATATTACTGACCAATCGTCTTATTTCTCGTACACCAAATAAAGAAATTGACATGTTCATAAAATAAATAAACGTTTATGAATAATTAACGGCTAATTTTTTATACAAACGTCGATTTCACATTATTTTAATGATTGATTCATAAAATGATTATTCTTAGGGTTGCGAAAATAATTTTAAACAAAATAAAATAAAAGATTTTTATTTCCAGTAATAGAAAAAAAAATCTAAAGTATAATAATTTTCATGCAAAGTTTTAGTAATAATATAAAAAAAAATTCAAACAAATTTAATAAAATAAATTTTATTGTATTTATTCAATATCCGCGGAATACCAGGAATAGAACATTTGAATTTGATGTTTTCATAAATTAAGAAGTTGTGGATACGAATAACAAATAAAAACAAAATTCGTGTTTGAAATAAAATGAACATACGATTATAATTCAAACTTGGCATGTTTAGTGGGAGGGGGCGTGGCACAATGACAAATTCAAAATCCTTAGGAATATACGGGATGGCTACCATTGGATCAAGTATATAAAATCTGTCACCGATATAAACTCAAGCCGGATAGTCAGTTATTCGACTTAGCTCTGAATTCAATACAAGCCATTAAGGAAGATGCAGTACGCTATGATTTGTTTGTGGATTTACTCGATCCAAATATACAGTTTGCACCAATTTTTGAGAAAAATATAGAAACGAAACACGATCAATTTGTTACGACATACCGAACCCATTATGAAAATATATTTTCTCAAAACGTCCAAACGAATAAAAGTATTTAGCGTTAAATCTAGATGGAAAGTTGTCTATTATAATGTTTTTAAAACATTAATTTTTTAAATTTTATTTCTAACAGAGGACAATGCTTCAATTCCTTTTGTATATTGTGTAAAGCCTCCAGTAGATTACTCGAATAGTTTGGGATTGGAGACAACGGCCAGGACTCTACTGAATCCGTCAATATTTACTAATTACGGATTAACTCACCGAGATTTTTATGTAGTAATAACATAATAATTGTAAAGTTTGGAGCATAAGCGCCATAATAACAGCCATATTTTAGTAGAATATAACTATTAAAAAATAATGATTTTTTTTACTCAAAGTTATATCGATAACTATTCATTTATGAATCTGTTAATATAAAGTATTATACAGTTTTTTTGTACCCACGTGTGTTCGGAAAATCATTTTTTTATTTTTCTTGTCTGACGGTTATGATTAAATTATGGAATAAAACATAATAGGAAACATATGTCTGTGTTTTGAAAACGTGTCGCTGGTTGAAAAATTATCTGTTTGAAACTTTTTTTCACCTGGAAGTTAATTTATTTAGTCTATGAGTTGAAACAAAATTGACGTGTCAATTTTATATCTCATTTTGTGGGTTGTGATAGAAATAAACGATTCGTGCAATGAAATATACAACTATATAATTTTGTCACAATTGAAGAAAAATACGTGAAACTATTTGTTAGAATGAGAATAAAAATAAAGAATTCGGGAATCTTGAGATTTCGGATTTTTTATTCTAACTTGGATATTAGTTTTCATTCTTTGGTTAATTATTTATAGTACATATATCGAATGCGATAATAATAAAATAATTATTACAACGATATGTATAGATTAAAAAAAACCGAATTTGGTTAGTCGATGAAACATATTATTAAGTATGTCTGTCAGTTGTTTGTCTTAATAAATGTATGGTGATATATGATTAGATTATTTTAAAAACAAATTATATTCTTTACCATAACTGTATTTTATTTTTAACAAATAAGTCAAAAAAAAAATTTTTGTTCAATGTTTTTGGCATTAAACGAATTCTTGGAGGAAAAAAATACTAATTTCCAACATTATACTTAATTATTTTGAATTCTACATGAATGTAGTTCTGTAAAAATATTCTGTGTAATTTCAGGCCTGATCAATGAATTAAGAGATTAGGAAGTTGAATTGTTATAATATTTTATTGTTTTTTCCTCAAATTATTTGTTTAACGTAAATGAAAATCATTTGTAATTGTTATTTACTGCTATAATTGTTCCAGTCTTAATTGAGATTTAAACAAATAGGGACGTAGTAAAGATGTGATGAAGAAGTTGTTTCGCGACGTCGGTGTGATCTTGTCAGACGACGTTTTCAATGATGTCTGGGACAATGCATATCGACGTGAAGGCTCTGATTACAAAGTGAGCGTGGAGGTCTTTAAACAGGTTCTTCAAGAACTAACATCCATAAAGTTTTAATAAATAAAAAATCCGAAAGATTCGAAGAGTTCAATAAATGATGTGGCGAAGAAGTAATTGTAACTTTTCGAAATTTTAATATATTTAGAATTTCTATTTCTATTTCTCGAATTCTTTCATTATATTACGTACTAATTCACCCTGATGCATATTTTTATCTATACATCGGCATAGGGATTTGGTCTCGTTAATATATGAAATCATTGGTTCCGTTAAGTAAATGTTTACGTCATCGTTGAGAAATATGGATAACATGTTAATTCACGCGTTGATTCGAATGTTTGTCTAATCTGTTTTTCTAATTTTGGTCATTTGAAATAGTTTAGGGAGTGATGGAAATCTACATAAAAATTAAGGGTAGAACCTTCCAAATAAACATAAATGAATTGTTGTTTTTCGATATTAGTCCACCCAATAATTAGCGCAGCCTTTTCAAAAGTTTAAGGAATCGATCGTTGCTTTGTGATAAAGTGCCCGTAACTTTTCCCCGGTTAAAATAAGGTTCTTTGCTATCAGTCATATTATTATACTTTAATAAATATTCAACTTGTGAAACTAGTTAGGTATGAATAATATTTTTTCTACTGGTCATTGAAAGTCGTTGATTTGCCTTCTAAGTATTTTATTAATCCATTTTTTAATTCAGTTATTAATTCTGTTTCTTTTAGTACGATCGTCTATTACATTTTGATTATTTAATTTGTGTTGATACATTTAAAAAATGTATGTTATTACAAACGAATCTGTTTTATTCACAGTTTAACATACGTTATGTGGTTTTATTTTAATTTAATTATATTTTTTAATTTTTGTAAAAATGTATAAACATATACATATACATATACATATATATATATAAGTACTTTATAAATTAAAGTAATTGTAAATATGTATATAATGTTTAAGCATTTTTAATATTCTATATATTTTGTATTTATAAAATATTATAATATATGTATATATTATTTTTATAAATATTATCATTTTTCAATTTGATGAAAATTATATTCTAATAAAATTTATGATTTAATTATATTACTTCTCTGGGGTTTTTATTATTATTTATTTTTATATATTCTTTAAGAATATTGATTTTATAATTTTAAACTCTTGGACTAAAATTAATATATAATAACTTACTTAACATTATTTATTTTTCAGCTTAGGTCTTGAAATTTTTTTATAATTTATTTTTAATTTAAAATATTTTTAGTATTATTGGTCTTGTAAATTACATAATATAAATTTGGATAAGTAATCATAAAAAACCAAAAAAAAATTCTTTATTTTATTGCATAAGCAACAAATATAAATATTATTTCTTAAAAAAATTCTGTTTATTTTTCCTTTAAATTGTTTTAATTGAAAACGGGTGTTACTTTATAATAATAAAAAAAATTTAATCGTTTTAAAAAAATTGCTCAAAAAAGATGTGAAAATTTACCAAATAAAAATAAGGGTTTTTTTCGATTGGTTGTGGGTTGTGGAATTATATAAACATAGATACATTTATTAAAATGTAATTGCAAAATAAAATAAACGAATAATAGGAATTTCATAGTAAAAATGACCTACCTTAGTAACCACAATCGACTTTTTAGTTTTAAAGAATTGTGGCTTGAAAAAAGATTAATTAAATAATTTGGATCCAGAGCTTCGCTTCGACGAATTCACCAATAATATTAAATGAGCTAAAACACAGAATGTCTGGTATATGGAATTTTACTAGTCCTCGAAATACCAAATTCTTCATTTGTGATTTGTAGCTTGAGTCTAGACATATTGACTAGAAGACTAAATCATTATAGAGCTTAGGGTGTAGTTTTTTGGATTTTGTTACAACATGTGGATGTTGTATGTGGATTCAGTAAAAATTAAATTCGTTTTTTGAGGGATATTAGTATGCCAATTAAATTTATTTAATGAGATATGCTCAAGTTCATAAAAAGTTATTATTTCTGGAAAAAATATTATTAAAATAGACGTTATGTTTCTTAGGTATGTCTATGCATCCTTTATGTCAATATGCTGTGTTAACACTGTAAATATTATAATTCGATAACAAACGATTAAAGATTTTTAATATGTTAAAAAGGCATTTAAGTTTTCTTCGATGGTTACATTTTTAACTGCCAAAACTAATATTTTGTTTTTTATGGAATTTTGTCCGGATTATCTTTATCATAAAATTCAATTACATTTATTTAAAATCAAAAATAATTTTTGACTTCTACGTATAGTAAAAAACATCGTTTTTAACACAAATTAGTTATATTAATTTTATTAGTTAATTAGTTTATTACCTTGCTTTAATAAATAGTTAACATTTTAATATAGAAATTTAATATTTCTAAAATGTTAAGATAAATAAAATCATTTTGAAATAAAAACATCGTTCGTCCTTTTTTTTTAAAAAAAAATATCAGACTTTAAACACTGAAAATTCGGTGTCATAACAAGTTTTAAAATTATTTTAATGTTCATAGAAAATGATATGATAGACATTGTATTAAATTATCAAACTATAAATTGTGACAAATATTTTGTATTTTTAATTTTTTTAATTAAAAAAAAAAAAATTTAGTGTTTTAAAATGTGACAACAATTTTTATAGTGTTTTGTTTATCGGCAGTTTTTTCTTATGCTGTAAAAAACTACCGGGAAAACGTAAAATCACTTTAAATAAAAAACATCTGTTTATGACTTTCGATTAAAATGTAGAAATCAATAGAATATAGTTATTGCATTTTTAACAAACCCTCAAATTAAAATGTAGTTTGAAATATTTCGATAAATTGTATAAATTATCGTGGAATATTTTAAATTTTTTAAATAAAGTGCGTGAGGGAATGATACCTTGTTATATTTTTTGCTTGACATAGAAAGTGAAATGAGTAATCTAAAATGACAAACACCATGGACTATCGACAACTACGAGTTTATTAAGAATAAATATTTAGTAAATATTTATTTTATTAATAGTATCAGTACCCCAATATGTTGTAAGTAATTACAGCAAATAAAGAGCAATCTATGATACTTTCTAGAGAAAGAATATTCGTATTTATATATATATAAAGAAAATTGTCTAATGAAATCAGGAACAATTAACATTTATTTTGTTATTGTATTTGTTGTTTTAGATAGAAAATAAGTGATTTCATATATTATATACACGTACAAAGAAAAATAATTTAGAAAAAAGTGTGCTTATTCTAGAGTTAGCTATCTATTGATTATGGTGATTATTAATTCTCAAATTTATTTAACTTCAGATGACGAAAATTATACTTCTAAATTATTAATAGATCTTTTAAACATATATTTTTGTATGTCTTTGTTACGTCGCTCATATCCGTATGTAATTCGGTCATAACACAAATTATTCACACTATATTTATCAAATATTATAGTCACTGTTCCATAATTAATAATCGCAAAAATTACTACGTTGTTTTCTAAATTAAAGAAAAAATCTACGTATTAGGTTGAGCTTACCATAAAACTAAGCAAATTCCAATTAAATTTCTATAACGCATTAATTTAAATAACAGGAAAAACTTAACGCTCGCCTCATTTTCATTTATGAAAAATTTATTTCATCGACCAAAATGTTTTGTAAAATGATTGTTTGAAGTTAAGATATCGATCATTGTCTTACGAAATGCTACTAGAAAAACGTTTTCCTTTAAAATTTGTAAGTGTCCAACGAATGTTTTTCCCAAATTATATGAGAACCAGCTTATAAAGGAACTATATATATTATTGACGTATTACACTATAAACCTGTCAAATATATATGTATATATAAATAATACGCCTAACACAATTTTGTACATCTATTTTAAAAATTGTAAAGATTGAAATTCATAAACACACAATAACTAATTAAACAATATAATTAGTGTATATCTGATTTTATTATTATAATATATAATATCGGGTGATTGAGCTTTGTTTGATATTTTTTTTAGTAAAACGTGTTTTGTGGAAATTATATTTAGATACGAATTACATACTAATGAAATATGAATAATATTTTTCAATCTTACCGTCATAATAATTAAATAATATGTTATATATTATAAATAATAACATTGCTATGTCAGTAAAACAGTAATTAAAAAAGAAAAATTTTATTACTACTGGCCCACAGATGTCAGTTTATATATTTTTTTACCAAATTCTTTAGTATTTGTTTGGTCATTTTTTTCGTGTTTTTTTAGAAAATATTCTAACCCAATAGTTTTTTTACAAAAATAGGAACTTGAAATAAGAGGGTAAAAAAAGTCGGACTGGACTCATTTGGATTCAAACCGGGGACTTTCTGGCATAGGGACCGCCCGATTTACTACCCGACTAGTGGATGGTAGTAAAATTTACCTTCGTATTCTAATTATATTGTAGTAGTTTTTCAGTGTCCAGAAACACGGCTAAAATGACGTTTATTAAAAATGAAACCTAGCTAGATCGATTTATCGGCTTCGAAACCCCTTGCATACTAAATTTCATGAAAATCGTTGGAGCCGTTTCCAAGATTTAGATTATTTATATATATATACAAGAATTGCTCGTTTAAAATTATTGGATATTTTATTATTAGAATTGTTTTATTCATTATACAAATGTTATTAAATATTATTGTTTAAACTATTTGGTAATTAATGACGTTAGAAGTATTTATAATAACTCAAAAAACAATAAAAGAAAAGAAAAAAAAAGATAAAATTGTAATAGAAGGGTAGGAGTATAAGGGGATAAGCGAGAAAACTGGGTTATAGGTGAAAAGGGTGACAGGGGAAGTTTAATTAGTTATTACAGTTAATTTGTTCAAGATTGGGATTTCGAAAATTATTCAGGAACGTAATTAAGAAGTGTTATATATGTTCGAATAAAATTAAAATATTTGAATATAATCAATAACGGTGTTAGATAAACAGAATCGCAATTTCTTACCCAGTCGACCGTGCTCGACTTTTTTGGTCAAGAGACACAAGAGGTTGTACAAAGGTATAAGGAAAAAGATTTGGTTGGTGCTTTCGCTTCACAACTTCACCGACAAATGTTGAAATGACAAAAACGCAAGTAAATTAGTGACTCGTCCTTCAGAACACCGACTTCTTAAAGATTGTTGATGGCTCGTAGCTGGAACATCGTCAGGCGCAGTAAACTTGCGCTGAGAGCTTCCCCTACTCCGCCCGACGAGAGACTTCTCTTGTGGGGCATTTCTCTCTAACGCATAAGTAGACGGGAGACTCGTAATTGGTGGGCAGAAGAGCCTCCCCTATTCGACCGGCAGTCCATGCCGATCGCTCGTGACTGCTGTGGACTGCTCTGAACTGCCACTGTAAGAGGCGTAATTTCTGGATTATATAGGATTTGTGGGGTCATGTCCCCATAAAAATTTGGCACATCTAATGTTGTGACGCTTATGTTGTTGACCTCGGTGGTTGTGTTTCTGGGTTCCTTTGTTTAGTTGATTCTGGGTATGTTTTTTAGTTTCGGTATGTGAAAGTATCCCGTGCCGTGTGCGATTTACGGTTAGATGGTCACAAACCCTTTCGGTCGGCATTCTTCATGTTTATTTATATTTATAACTTTTGAATGTGCTTTATGTACGATTGTTCTTGTATAGTAAGAGGGTTGAGAGACAGTTTGTTTTATTAAGAAAAATTAAAATCTTTTTGTAAAGAATTCTTTTACGTAATTTAAACTAAATTATGATACGCACGCATATCATTACATTTTAATTAATTATAATATATATATTATAGGTATAAGAAAAACTAGAAATACTAAGATAAATTTATTATAATATGAATTTATTCGATCCGTTTTTTAAATAAAATTATTATTCTTAATATGTTTTAAACTATTCGAGTATAGTAACTAGTAAAACAAACTTCACTCAACAATATAATTTTTGGGCCTCGGTCATTTTGAAAAGTCTTCTTTAAATTTTTTTTTTTTTACATATATTACATTTTTTGAACAAAACGAATAATTACCTGGTTTTGTATGAAGTAGTTGTGTACCTTAATAGCACTATCATTAAAAATTACTTAAGCGCGTGCTGATGAAAGAAGATGATATATCATTATACAATCTCTTTTCATTCAACGTATTACATATTTACTTTACTCTTTAGTAATTTTTCTTAATAAGTTCCTAAATTATTAATATTAAAGTTTAAAAAGTTCTCACGTGGAAATTATAATTTGTCCAGATATAATCACCGAATTTATTAATATATAATTGTACCATTCGAACCAAAATTTTACAATCATAAGAAATAAATGTCATTAAAGTTTGACAATGTTATCAATGAGTCATTATATACATTGAAGTTCTTCAATAAAGGTCTGTAAAAATATACCTCCCCTACAAAAAATTTAATTTTTGTAAATTTTTTTTTGTGGATTATTTAATACATCACTTGTTTTATTGTAATATACACGATTATAAATCTTGATTAATTTTGTTAATGGTTGCTAACGCTCTCAATTGATGTAGTTTGTCTATAAAAACGAAATATATGATATATTATATACTGTCATTAATGTGTACCTCCCATTGATTAATTATCGATACCACAACACGCTGCTGTGATACGATAATATATATTGAATGAAACTTCGGAAATTATAATTAACAATTACACTAATCAGTCCATGTAAAAAATAATACGATATTAGTTTTCGTTTATGCTAGAAAAAATAAATTAACTTGAAATTAAGCTGATGTTAAATTTAATGTAAAATTTTAAACTTCAAATTTCATGTAAAATTTCTATTATAATTTTGAACAATCAATTGGTTTATTGAAGGATTTTAAATTATGGAGAATTAATAAAGAAACCTGTAATTCGTAAAAGTATACTACACGGAATATAATACTCGACATGAGCCCAGTCCACGACACGATATCGACACACAAAATGGACGCAACCCAGGGTCGGATCGATGAAAAATCGGATGAAACCCCGCAAAAATTGGTCACGAACATTCCCTTCACCAATTGTCTATAACAGCACCGATCTGACGGCTGTCTTATGATACCACATACATTCCGAACATTTGGTGTGTAACTTCTTTTTTCACATCAATAAAACGGAATTTTTCAACCTTGAATGTTGTCTATAAATATACGTTTTACGAAAGTATAATATTGAATTTTGTTTTTTTTTGGTCGATGAATGGCCATAATTAAGGTAAATTGTTAAAGGAACAAACGGAAACAATTATGTCACGAAAACGGGAATTTATAAAAAAGGTTGTCTATGGCCACAAGCACAATTATTTCATTTAAAAGATCGAATTATGATGATGAATTGAGGCGTTTACGATTATTTTTGAGATACAGACTACGCATTGAAGGCTTTTTACATATTTCAATTAATATAAAGTATAAAGTAATAATGGTATAATTCAACAGCTATTGTCAAGTAATTCAACGATAATTGTAATTAAAATTAACAGAACCATACTTTCAGCAATTGGCTTTCGTCGATTCACTAGACAACATATAATCTATATTTATTTGATAGAGTAGAATCGTTTCCACTGTTTTCGTAACTGTAGGTTGTATGGTTATACGAAGAATCAAGGAAACATAGTCACATAATATCGAGTAGAATTTTGTAGATAATTAATATCATTAAAAATGCGTTAAGAAAATTATCATGCCTGGGGAAATCAATAAATTGTTTATAAAGGTTTTTATATTCTTATAGGCGTACCAACTACTCATTAAAAAAGTTACTCAATAACCGACTTCAGCAGAAATAAATGGAATGAGATTGGGAAGTTTCTTTTAAAAATTTGTTACAATTTTTAACAACATCGTTGTGCGGATATTATTCTAAACATGTCAAATTAATCTGTTAATAAAATAAAACAATAAAATTAACTCATGATATAGTCGATTATTTCAAAAAACGAAATTTACTTGAACGATATTCGCTTATTATATAAATCGAATTACACTTGATGAAACTAATTAATTATATAGTTAGTATTAATGAAGGTTTTTAAACAACTCGCCTTCTTATTTGACAATTCATTAATACATATTGCATTCTATACATTGTGTTAGGATCTCGTATGTCAAAATGCTTTGTTTTATAGCGTTAAGTTCAAAATGTTATTTAACTTAATATTTTTATATTTTTTTTAAGTTTAATTATTACAGTTGCACGAGAATTACAAATAATGCCAGAAGACCTATAAATGAAAGAATAACGAAAATAATTATATTTCGTTCTTTCATAGTATCCAAAAATAAATGTAATATTTTAAAAAAGCGTTTTCAAGTTTTTTATTTTTTTATAATAAAGAGAGAACATATAATAATATATAACATAATTCGTATTTGTTTCGCATAATTTTCAGTAACAATTACGTTGTATTTTTAAATAATATATCGACGATAAATATGTTTAGTTCCATAGAAGAATAGTACAAAGTGAAAAATGTTTTTTTCGTTAAGGATTATGAGGAATTTGTTATATCCTATATATTATATTGTTTTTTTAAAAGGGATAACGCAGTACCTGCGGCTTACACATGCTAAAACGACCATTCATATTACGTATAGAAGGAAAGATATTTCTCAAAAATTTGTATACGTTATATATTTACTATTATATCACTTATCAAAACCAATATTTAAGGAAAATATTTGCCGAAAAATCGGCCTAAATTTTGAACTAATGATTTATTAATATATGTTGGTTAAACAAAGCTCCAAATTTTAGAAAAATTAGTTTAGGCATTTATATTTGAATTATGATGTTATTATAAAATAATATATACGTAGGTATATATACTATATATTTTGATTCTAGATAGAAAAAAAAGAATAATCAATTCGAAATGTCACTACGTAAAAGTATTGAGTTTTTTTCCGTTTTCCTCAACGTAAAACGAGAAAAAAAACAAAAAACATGGCTCCAGTGTTTATAAACAAAATGCAATATTTAATCGGGGGGGGGGGAATTGAACCACTGCCTTAAGAGGAATAACGTTAGGAAATATACGATGAGAATAAGAAGCGTTTGAATATCAATAAATATTTATGGTGATTTTCGAAAATTCGTATTCATTTTAAACACCAAGATGCTGGAAATCATGTCACTTTCTCTCCCCCCTCTTTCACACAGTATAAACGAGGTAAAAATATTCTATGAAAATACTAACGTATATGAAGCCACCAGGATTATTTTAACCCCCGGTCAACAATGTATAGGATATTTTAGACGTCCTTTACACTATTTAAGGGATTTTGTACGAGGAACACAATAACTTCCACATTTTTGTCTACCGATAGGAGGGTGTGCATTTAGATAGGTACATCGGATTTATTCGTTCGTTACGTTTGGACAAAATGGACTAAAAAATATTCGTAAAAACTATTAAATAAGCCAGTTTACAAGCGCGTTCAGTTCAGAATACCACTGGTCGTCTGGTGTTCAGCACACAGACACTCCGTAAAAATTACGTTAATGTCGATAGAATTATGATTTACGTTAATCGAATAAGAAATCTATGTGATTTGGACAATTGTATACATTGATCACTGCATTGTCAATTTTGCGTATTAGTTTGAAAAAATAAATTTACGTCTTGAATATCTATTGTGTAGACGTTGATCGCTAAAATTATTATTTTATTCGAATGAATTATTAAATATTCAAGTAATTAATGTGAAATATAAAAGAAATTCTATGTGATATTTATACACTGATCTGTTTTGTTTTTATTTTTATGGCAAATACACATTGTTTAATCTGAATTTTATTATTTGCCAAAGAAAGGTGTACTCAGTTTTCAAAAGAATACGCCTACAGCCAAAACTGTTTAATATTTTTAATAATTAAAATATATTGTTATACGTTTTTTAACAAGGTTATTCAATAAAATACTGACTGATTTTTTTAGAATGGTTAAACTATATTATGGGGAATATTTAATTATTTTAGAAAGAATTTTTTGTACATTACTTTCTATATTTTTTGATAATTTTAATATTTTTACACGAGAATCGTTATTTATTATAACTATATCAACTTTTTAAATTATGATACAAGATCCTAATTATAAAATTGTGCAAGAATTAGAACTCTTGCACAAACTTGATTTTTGAAAAATAATCAATATTTTCAGCCAAGATATAATCATTGATATTTGGACTATAGTGAAGTGCAAATGTACAGCATACTTAAGCAATAATTATTCTTAAGCGGAAGACTAAAAATGCAAAAAGCCTTACGTAATTATTTTAACTCTATATAATGGCACGGGAAAAATAAATACACGTTGCCGCCTCGTTCGAAGAACAAAAGTTTGTATTTAATTAAGTTTTATGGAGCGTCGACATAATTTTAAAACTATCCATTAATATTTTATTAAACGATTAACCAACGGATATTGGAGCGTTGGAATACAATTTGACTTATGTATTAGCTGATATTTAATAGTTATATAAAAAAGAAAGTCACGATAAATTTCCGTTGATAGAGTAAAGAATATCGATAGGAAATAACTAATGGCTATTACTCGTACACTTTAAAATCATATAATTTTTAATAAATCATGGTCGATCTAAAAGTATGTTAAATTGGGCGCTAAGTAAAATTTTGCTACAATTTAAAAAAATATTTTATTTAGAAGTATATAAACATTTATTTTTCTATATAATCGATAGACAAGTTTTTATATTTTTCATATCTCTTTACGAATTTACAAATTACTTGTTTGGACTTATTTGGCAATTATGTAGTCAAACGATTATTTTACGTACTTATAATAAAATTGTTCTTTTTTAAATCATAGGAATTTTTGGCTTATGACCAATGCAGCTTTCTTTTTGATTGACCTTCGTACTATATTATGCTACTGATACTAATTTGTAAATATCTCACGACATAATTATGACTTAGATTTCAAGGTCACGTTATGTTCAATCGTCGCACGATTCACGCGAAAAATCCAGAAATCACTTTTACGATATTTCTGACATTTCCGTTTCAATACTAATTTCAGTGCAGGTCATCACCTTTCTGCTAAAACATAATACATATTTGGAATCCGACATAAAAATAAAAGCACGATATAAACACGAGTGAAAATTGCTGATCCACCAGTCCATGGCGAAACGCAAATTAACCTGCGCACGACACATCCGTAAAAAAATACAAACCGTAAACAGAAAAAGAAAAAAACAAATCAAAAAAGTAACTTACGCGTTTACAGTATAAATATTTATTATAATAACGTCAATTTAACGGTATTTGAGAAAAACGGTATGTGATGGGCAAAACTCGGACTAGAGAAAAGGATAAAAGACGATCGTTGTTCGCATTTCGACATATTACGATAGTAATAATACGTAATAATAACATCCTAATCGTGATCATGCTACGCTAAGATTGTTACACGATAAACAACTAAAATTAGTTAAAAAATAAGCTTTTTTTCCCTCCACAGGACAAAAAAAACAACCCACCAAGGAAAGATGTAGGTACGGAACCTAGCGGTTACTATCATTTCCTCGGGAATATAATATAATTCGTACCCTTTAACTCTATCGACTTATATATATATAGTTACCCGCTTATTATGGATTCGATTTACGTCGGTTATTGGCCGTTACAATTACGTTATAAGCATGTTACAATTTTCATATAGCTATATTAAGTACTTCTATAATACAGTTGTATTATAGAACTCTTGCCGAGTTCAAATCTATACTCAGTGTCTATCTAATAACAGCCGATCCAATATACACGTTTATATATAAATGAAAAAACGAAAAATACACGCATGCTCGACGACGACGAATTGCTTCCGTTTGGTAGGTAATGACATTTTAATTAAGTAAGTCGGATCTATTTATAGGTCACTTGTTCTTGTATCCGCGAAAATATTACAGGAAATGTGTGTCTGTGTAAGAGTTCGTTGCAATGACGTAATTAAGGGCATATACATTTGTACATATGTAATCTGTAATATGAAATATTATGTTGAACCAATTTAAGTATAATTAATATACATTTAATGACGTAATAAAATAATTACAGCTATTGTTGTTGGAAATTAAAAATATTCAATAATTAAAATTAAAAACAATTATCCATAGTAGGCTTAAAAATAGAATACCGTAGTTTGGTTTTTATAAATTAGTCTGAATTTAATAATCCTATCACTGTAAATTATTTATTGATACTTATCAATATCTAAATAAACGAATATCATTCGAGGCATATTTAGTGATATAAGGTTTATCGGTGAGCTATTTTTTTGTAGACAAAAAAAATTCAAGAACGTTCGTCCTTTTTTCTACCGCGCAATAAGATGCTGTTATGTGCAGCACTTTGAATGTGTTTTCGTCGTTTTGTTTTTGCCGTCACGGTAGATGTCGTTGGTCTGTCTGTGCCAAATCGATCATCGAAGAAGGCGGTCGTCCCTGGTCATCCATCTAACACTTTTCTCCTTCTGTACTAGCAGTACACGTTCGTTTCGGAACATTTTACCTTTTTATTTGTAACATTTGTTTTTACCACTATTTTAGTTCGGTATACTCCACTACCCCCCCCCCCCCCCTTCATCATGGCAGTGCGCTACTAGGAAGACGTCATCCTCTGTCCATGATTGATTATATATAAATATAATAGTAAATAAAAAATAATAATAAATAATATAATCGCCATTGTCCAAGATTCATATCATTACGGTTTATTTTATTCACATTACTGTCATAACATTCGTGACAGAATTTCTCTATTTTTAGATTATAATTCTTGTAATATGGGTTTCAAATATTTTTTTCAAACAGTAATTATAGTTTATTGAAATATAAAAATATCTCTTGGTAGTTCGTACTTACAAATTTCGTTTTGGTTCGTATTATCTACATAAAATATATATATTTACAATTTTTGGTCAGCATTACTTTATTATCACCATTTAAATACTCGTTAGAAGCCAAGTTATACATTGTCCACCTGTTTTTAATTTTTATAATAAACTTCTCTAAATAAGTCAATTTATATAAAAATATTGTTAAAATCATCAAAAAAGCAAAATGTTACCACGCGCAACTAGCAATTAATTAAACGAAGTTAAGGCAAGTTATTACATTAAATTAATACAAGTTTTTATGGTGAATTTACCACACTGGGTCGCGCGTTCAGAGTGTCTGATCGCATAGCCATTTATGAGTGCTGCAGCTAACTGGATGGAATTATCATATGTGAATGCTGTAATTAAATTGTGACTAACTTATGATAGCGTTGTGTGAATAAGACCTTAGAATGACAAAATTTAATTCTAATGAAAGATTTGAACTCTTTTACAAAACTTTAATAATTCAAAAATACAAATAAAATATAAATAAAAAGGGGAAAAAATACTGAACTACTGAACATCCTGTATGTAGGTGTTAGGTATAAGTAGGGGATGTGTTTAACTTTTAATGTGTTATTACGTAGAATTGTTTTCGGGACCTGTGAGATTGCGATTCAGCCTCTTTTTCGAGCGCTATATGAGATTACTTTTGATATTTTACTAAAATATGTTCCGAGAGTTCAGCGTCATTCTAACATTTATTAAAGTGCCATCTTTCGATACATTATTATATCAAATAACATGGAGGTATGATTATGGCATTAGCTCTTATAATTATGATATCTATGGATATAATTATATCATGAGAGTTGGTTGAAAGTTATAATTTTTTCAGTGTACTAAAACAAACTTTGAAACTTTAAAAATGCATACCATTACTTAACTCAATCTCAATTAAAATAAGGGAAATTTCGAAAATAGCTATGACTTCGAGTAATCGGATATTTGTATAAGAATTAGATTTAAAAATAGTCTAAGCATACATTCTTTCCGATGCCTATTATATACGTTTATTTAATTAAATGGTAAGCGAACAATAATTCGATAATTATAATGTTAAAATAAATAATACCATCAATAATTGAACACAAGGTTATATATATATATATATATATATATGATATGCGTTTAAATATTACTATTTAAATATACCAAGGACCTATTAATTGTGTAGAATTTAATTTTGGAGCTTTAATTAATTCACGTTTGACGGCACGTCGTTCAAACGCGTCGCTCAATTTTCCATAAACTCCCAACACGATGAACGGACTGTAAGACCGGATAACGACAAACATTCCAAACTCGTCATACTTCATAGCGATATATGAAGGACATATCCGCAAAACGTCAAAATTGTTTATAAACTGAACAGACGGAAATTGATCGGTCGGTGTACTGACGTATTACGCATGGGAATAAATTCGCCGATAGTTTCGGGAAGTGGCATCTACGACGTTGTCAACTTCCTCATATACATGACATTGAGTGGTTGGAAATTTATGCCAAACGGTTATTAAGTAGAATGTCGATGTTTTCAAATGAGATCGGAATAAATGTTAAAGTGAAACGATCTAAAATAAACCGAAGCGCAATTTTGGCATACATCAAAGTAACTTTTGAAAATATAGGAAGAATGCATCATAGACTTATCTATTTTGGGACTTGGCTTCGAATTCGGAGATGTATCGTTGTTTGGATTTCGTAAAATATTATACAACTATTCCGAACACACGCGATTTTCAAGCAATTAAATGCAGACGTTTTTAAACATATTGTCAAAATTATTTTGGAAATTCGTGCATGTTATAAAAATATTAATGTGTGTAAAAGTTCTCGATGTAATCACTCTACTTCTATATAGAATAACACTTCACAGTTTTTAAGGTTTTCTGTCGCTACGTTCAAGCAACCTTTTATGAACAATCATACGATTTTCTACTTTTTTTACATTTTGTTTAAACGAAAAATCTATTTTTAAATT
>JAIPRN010001549.1:0-43523 GCA_025469175.1 Geopemphigus sp. TES_GeoC_2020
TATATATATATATATATATATATATATATATATATGTATGAAAACAATAATTACGGCAAAATTACGAGCAGTCATTTATAATTAAAATTTCATATATTTATAGTCAACTATATATACGTCAGTGTTTAGTAATGTTAAAAATTATATAAATATTATTATGCCGTAACTTAATAAAATAAGATATAAATTAGTTGGTAAAAAGCGTATTTTTCTCCCTTTAAAAATCAATACCTAAATTAATATAGTATATTTATTCTTTTTTTATACATATATTTTATATAATAAATAAATTGAGTAAGTATAAAGATCTATTTTATATCATTATAACATACTTATATTACATAAATAACGTGATCTTAGAATGTTGTATTTTTAATATTGGTCATTTTTAATCATTTATTTCACTAAATATAATTTTATTTCAAAAAACATATTTCAAACATAATATCTAAGCATATGTAAAAACATAAATCGTTTCGTTCTTAAAATACTTAAACAAATCAAAAATATATTTAAAATTCGTATCAAAAAATCACATACCAAAAACAAACATTTTATAAATATTTTTATAAACTTAAAACATGATGAAAATATGATTCTGTTATTTACACGATGTTTTAGATTCTTAATATATTCTTCATAAATCTTTATATTTGTTAATCGGTTTTATATTAAGAAATTACAATTAACGATAATAACAAACTTACATAATGATCAAAGTATTTTAATAGATTAGTGACTGAGATGAAATATCGATACAGCAGTCTGCTGCGAGCTTTGTCGACGCTTTCTCCTATTTAGTAGTAATAATTATTTCTCGAGTTATGTGAACATGGTTATTTAATCATATCGTTCGATTGGACTTAATAAACGTTCTCAAACCTTGAACGTTCACAACAATATATTATGCCGTAATAAAAACTTTACCACGTTTCATTTTTTCTTCTCGTCTTAGTCTCTTGTCGACAATGACTCAAGGGCGATAAAATATATACCAATAAAATACATATCCCCACGTTTGGTCGGTCAACCTAAAAAAATCGTTACTAAATCAATAATATTTCTTACATATTTTAATATTTCGTTTAGAATAATGTTAAAACTATTATTAAAAATGGTTACAAATTTACAAATTTTTAGTTTTAGAACTTTCCTGCGATGTCATCGAAAACAATGGTTTTTAATATTTTACATTTTTCTTCTTCTAACACCTCCAACTTGATAGTGTCAATGAACTTACGATTTAAAGGTAATTTATATAAATACTAACATAACTGTTATAATTAACGGTTTTTTAATACATTTAGAGTAATATAATTTGATTATATAATTCTAAATAAAATTGTAAGGATCTACAAGCATATTTATTTGAAGAAACATTTACTGAAGTACGTTTAAATATAGAATCTCATATAGTTTTTGACTATTAAAACCATTGAATTTAATAAATTTGTGAAATTAAATTATTATTTTTTAGAAGAAATCGTAGAAAATAAAATACATAGTATACATGAAATTGCATTTAACCCATTAATAGTGAAAATAATTAATGAAATCAAAAAATTCGTATAAACAAACAAAAGCTTTTATTACAAGTCGAAAGATTAAAAAGAGAAATAAGAATAGAGTTATTGATTTATTTATGTTAATTTTTGTATGTGTTTAAAAATCTTATTTCATAAAGCAGTTATCACATAAGAAATGTTATACGGTATACAGTGCACGTGGAAAGTATTGCAAATTCAAAATTGTCATTTTTTATTATTAAATTAACATTTTTTTAATGAAATATACGATTTCAAATAAAAAATAAATTATATTTTAACGGTTAACGATGTTTTATAAAGCAAATTTCGTATAAGCTGTAAGTTCAACATATAATTTGTGTATCCAAGAACAATTTTAGGAATCTATTTTTTTTCATTTTTGCAAGGAGCTTAATTTTTTACGTTACGCCATTGATTATACAATGTGACTTTCACAAAACTTGCTATGTTATAGATATATAAGCAACATAATGATAATGTGCAAAAAATTTACCACACTATAATATTAATACCCACAATACTTAACAAATGCAATAAATTATTATACGCGTGCGTAATAAAACCAGACGGTGTTATAACAAAAAAATACATTATTTAGTATCTAGTTCGAAACGTAATAATGTCGATATATATAGGTATATAATATTACAATATTAGGTATGCGAACCAACATATAATATGATATACTGTAATTACCGATATTGAGCAAATATTTTAAAAAAAAATAATTTATGATTAAAATTAAATGCGTGATCACTGCTGTACATCGTTGCGATAGCCCTCACGTAATGTAAAAACGATTTACTTTCGACCGTAGTTATTATATTTATTATATGCTTTCGTTATGGCGCATGATATTTTCTATGCCTAGATACGTTAAAATCTGGTTATAAACATGTATTTCGTAATTATATACTTGTTTAACGCTTAATAGAAAAAATTCTAATAATAATTCAATATATTTAGAAAAACCTATGTGCAAATTTAACTCAATATTGTAAACAACACGTATTTAAAAAAACCGTGACGAGTAAAAATTCATATTTATTTATTATCGTTATAGATTCTGAATGAAATAAAAAACAATGGTTTTAATATGTTACAATGATGTCTTTTATTTTATCTATGAACAATTTTTTAGATTAGCTTCTAGTATATATACAATCTACTGAAATACTGTAACTTACTTATATATTACTCAAATAATTAATTATATAAAAAGTGTAATTGCTCTTAATTAAGTTATTTAACATATTACATTTTTTTTAAATTAACTTTAGGAAATAATATATAACTATTTTTTTTAACTTGCATGTTAACTTTATGCAAACGTATCTAAATTAGGTTCTCTTCAAAAAGCAATGTACATTTTGAACATTTTTTTTAACTTTTAGTAAAGGAAATTTCTATAAACATCATGTTTTAGAAGAGTCATAAGAAACTTTCAGTTTTTAAAACAAATAATTTTAAACAAGTTTACTCTAATAACGATTCATATGTAGTCAAATTCTAAATCCTTATCGTTTCACTTCATATGTCAACCACGAATCAACTATTGGCCACCTATAATTTATTAGTAATAGATCTGACCTTTTACCGTATATACTCTTGAGGTCAAATCATTTAGTTATTTTTGTAATATTGTAAGCTACAATATCTATTATAATGAACATTTTTTTTCTAGGTTTTATAATTATTTAGTGAACAAACTTTCAAAAATACTATATAACATCTGTTACATAAAAAGTACGTCATTTTACTTTTATTTTTATCATTTTACCTTTTATTATATTAGAGTTATTAAAATTATTAAAAAAAATAATTATGGTCTATTATATGATATTTATATTACTTTCAATATTTAAACAAATCAATTATACACAATTTATCTATAGGTATATAATGTAAAACTTAATATAAATAATACAAAATTGCATCTAACTATTACGTAATTTCAAATAAAGATCCGATTTTAGTAAATATACTAAATGTAATTTATAAATGGTATTATATAAAAATATATCGTTACATTACTAGATACCAACCATTTTAAAATACCAAAACTCGACAAAACAATTATTAAAAAAAATTGTTTTTTTAGAGAATGTGGTTCAACTTTATATTCTAATACCACATTTAATGTACAAATCTAATATATAAAGTAAATGTACACATATTTTTGATATCCAATAAACTGGTGACGATGTCGTTACTGTAAAAGCAGTGTGTAAAATACTATTTTATGTTATTATTACATTTTGATTCATATAACAATAAAGTAATATACTGTAGCGAATGTTGAAATAAAAATTTACAAACATACATTATATAGTTTGTATTGATTAATTTCATTTACTGTATAGAAATCGATATTAAATAATATATTATATATTTCAGTCACTCAATACTCATTGGTTGACCTTTCCCTATAGTATACAATATGTTCCACGGAGATTGACAAATAAAGTAATAACTTTTGGTTTAGTCAATATTTTTTTTACAATAATATAATAATTATAATTAAAACCCTGTACTAGATTTACTATCTTTTTAATTTATTATTATTATTATTTTGCAGCTAAAAATACCAATTTTGAAATTGTTTTTCAAAATTGAAAATGTACAAACCTATTTAAAGTTTTTAATGTTATATATTTTTACTAACTATTAATTATTGACTTTTTAATTTAATAACATGTGGATTTTTCATTATTAATTAACAGTCACTACTGAATAACATAGATTTATTTAAAAAGTATTTTAATTTAAACAAACTTTAAAGATTTTTAAAGTGCATAATGTAATCTAATTAAAAGTTAGTTTAGGCTAGAACTTTTCTTAAAACTATATTAACAAAATGGTAATATTGATTTAAAATACAAACAGAAAACAATTATTCATTTTTTCAACCTATTATAAAAATTAAATAAAAAATGTATTTGTTATAATAGAAAAATATAACAATTATTTGAAAAAAAAAACAAAACATTAAAATATTAAATAGACAAAAGTAATTGCTTTAGACAAATCTCCGTCAAATAATCTGTATAAAATGCGAACATATAAAAACTCGCTACTGACATAATATGCGAAAGTATTCGTATATTAAATAAATATTTTAGACGTTTTAAAACATTTTTAACACAATATACTTTAAAAATAAATTTTTTAAACTCAAAATTAGATCAAAATTAATTCACAATTTTTCTCTCTAAAAATGCCATATTACAGGTTTTATAAAATAATAGAATAAATAAAAATATTATTTTATTTCAAATTCTATGTAAATATACAATTTTTTTAGATATGACATATTTGGTCAATATATTCGTCATTTATAAAATATATTTCGACTAGAAAAATAATATTTAAAAATACATATTTTTATTTTAAGACAAAATAAAATTAAAATTGCGTTAAATACATTTTATAAAACATAATTATAAAATTTAACAAAAAAAAATGTTTAATTATAGTGTCGTCGATATTCTGAATATATGGCAACAAATGATTGATCGCCGCTTACAACAATATTTGTTTTCTAATCATCATTTTCATAAAATATGTAACTCCTTCGTAATTGTGAATAAAAAATAAATGAATCTCCAAAATGTGTTGTTTATTTAGATATCTTAAATAAAAGATCCAAATATAGTATATTAAAACTGGTCCATTTTATAACCACTAAGTGAACAATTCAGTTATGAATTTATCACTATCTCTGTAAATACATTTTTCATCTCTACGATAATTTTTAATTTATACATTTTCATCCAACGTACACAGTAAAACCTACCCAATAAAAATCTCGCCTTTTTCAGATTTTTTATTATTCACTAAAGCTCTATAACATACACGACCAATCAGATCAAGATTTAATCAGAAAAATAATGATTTATATATATTTTTATCAAATATGTATTTTTTATATAAATCAATATACTCACAAAGAAAATAGATATGTAGTAAACATTAAGTTTCTGAATGAACTTCAATATGGACCGACATTTTATATTTTTATCACATATACGATTCTGTATTATGTGTAAAAGTAAATTAGAGTTTAAAAAATGTGTTGCATTATATAAATACATAAAACTGGCGAAATAATTTTATTTTGATACAAAATTTGTTTCGCCTTTATTAACTTTTTTAAAAAAGAGGATATTTTTTATTACATTAAATCGTCGTTTAATAAATTCACAGAAAAGTCCGTTTTACTATTCCCAGAATAAATGCACGTATTCGTAAGATAAATATTGATTGGAATGACGTAAAATGTAGTATTAAATCCTGGTGACATGCAGGGCTGGACTTAAAAATTAACCTCGGTACTATAAAATGAGAGTTACGAATTAATAACAAGTTTTATTTTTAATTAAAAACATTAATTAGATGCATAAAATCGTGTTTAAGGTATAAGGAGTGGAGATATAATTTTAAAAAGAACGTATAATTAATAAATTAGAAAATTATACACAGGACGTCAATAAAAATACCCTCTGCACTAAAAATGAAATTGTTGAAAATTGTTTTTTAGATTATTTATAATAATATATACGATTATTAATTTTGAATACTTTTATAAAGAGCAGTGCATATCATTAAGTTGTTTTGCACATATAAGAATTAAATTTACGAAATATGATACACAAAATATTTTTAATTTCGTTAATATATATATATATATATATATATTCTTTCCTTCTATTGAAAAAAGCTAAGCATACCATTCATTCAAATACATACATAAATAAATGATTATAAATTCAAAGTATTTCGTATTAAAATAAAGAATACATAACGTATAAAAATTACAAGTGTACTTTAGTATCTAGACCGTGATTTCCAAACTATGGTACTAAAAACGTATACACGATTATTTGGATAATTTATCAGTTTTTGGACAATAGAAAATAAATAATGATTTTTAAAAATATGTATACGCGTACAATTGTCTCAAGGACATCAAAATATTATTGACCGCGATGACCGGCAGATAAATATTATATAGCTTATATATACACTGGTAGATACATAATAGTAAAATACTATTAATAACCATATGAAATAGTACGTGCATGCTAACGATTTCGCAATACGATTTCGACTAGCGACGCATCCGGTGATTGTCATTTTTTTTTTATTCGCGATTAACGTTATATTTTATTATAATAATTGCCTTCGAACCACCATTACCACCACCATTCGCTGTTTCCACAAATTATCTCGAACATGATCTGACACATTAGTCATAAAATTATATTTCAATTTTTCTATCACAATACTTTTTAAGTTTCTAACCAAAATACCCTACAAACTTTCAGTTTCTTAGGATGGTCCAATTATGCGATTTTGTAAAAAAAAACCAGTTTGTTGACCTTTTTATTACAAATTGTCGTTGCTTACAACTTTAAAATTATAATGCAACTTTAACAACATTCGTGGCACGCTATGTTTTTATTTTTCAAATTTTATTTTTAATATATCTGATATATAATAGCTTTAAATTTTAATGTAATATAATTCGTTTTAAATTGTAACACTATATTTTAAAATGTTAACGTAATTTTTACATTGTATACCTATTTTTTAATATTTTATTATTTAAAAAAAACATTTCTATTTCGTGTTATCCGAGTATCATAATAGACGATGCAAGTCTTTTGATGGAATTAAAACTAGTTTTCGGGCTTGTTCATTCACTCACTCACTCTCTCTCTCGCTCTCTCTCTCTCATTCATTTTCTCTCTCACTCTCACTCTTCTTCTCTCGCATATGCACATGAACGTCACCATCAAACGTAAATTGATACAAATTTATAAAACAGATAGACCGAGGGACCGCCGATAGACGGCCGGACGACCGATGCCATTCAGTCATTGTTGTCTCCGTAATTTAATCAACATAATCACGATTATTTGTTATTGTTCGAGCCGGGGCTTTAATAGGTAAACGAGTATACCCATCCCGAATACAACACGGAAAATACAATATACACGACATACGTAACATTTGTTCGTTTTTGTCTTCCGCGTTCCGGAAAAATCATGACGAATAACAACCATCAGTGCCGACAATCGTCGTCCGTCTACGGCGTACTTCGTGTCGCCATGATAACGCGTCGCCCAAAATAATTAGTATCAAGATAACAAGTATCAAGACTCCAACTGTGGACTATATAAATGGGTGACGCGGAGTGACCGTCCGCACCACCGGTGGAGGATATTTACCGATGTCATCATTAGTCATTTTAAACGACTTCCCCCGGCTGTTCAATGATGACGTATGGTTGTAACGACAGCCTTTGCCGCGGACCCATGACAGTGATCACGTAAAATTGTCTCTTGCACACGTTCACCTGTTTCCACCGCCGACATGGTAATAGTGGTTGTCGTACTTCAGGTAAATTAATTTTACTATTCTCGTCCTATTCGTGTTTTACCACCTTTATTGTGACGATGTTGTGCACGGTTCGTGTTGCATCTGGCCATCTCGATCTAAGTCGTCGAATTGTTGGCTGTGACATCGTTGTTCCGATATCTGATTGACAGTTACTCATCTGAACATCCTAATAGATAACTGTCACATTACTGGTGTATTGTTTAAATTAACGATCGTAACAGTAATATTGTTTCCCATTTACATATACCGTATAGACAATCATTATAGTACTTTAAAATTTCGTTGTAAATATGCGTTACTCCAAGATAAAATTGAACTAATTAAAACTAAAAGTTAAATTAGAAGTCACTTTTTGTTCATAAATGTTGGTTTAACTAGTTACGTTGAAAACTATATATTTCTTTAATTATTATTAAATAATGTTTCGTATAATTATTTTATAGTTTATAACCTGTAACAAATACTTTTTTTTAATTTCCAAAAATCTATATATTAAATACGGACAAATAAGTTAAGTTAAATTAACATATAGCTCATAATTAAAAATTAATAATTAACCGATAAATAAAACTAAGTATGTTTAGACTAACTTAACTCAGTTAATAATGTTTGTTTTTTATTATAAACAAAATTAAATTGAAAGCATTTCAAATATTGATAAAAATATTCATCCATCAATTTAACTAAACTAAATAATGAATAATTTAATAAAGTTAATTATCGAAAATTTTAAGTAATGCATTACAAGCAACTTGTAATATATTATACTATCTACATATTATATTGCCTATTTCAACATTTCAATATTATGTTTTTCAGGATCATTAATTACTGGAAAATGAGGCAGCAGAGCTGGCTGCGCATTTTGGCTTTTTTAGCATTTTCATGGGTTACATTTCTATTGGTGACTGTTAAGCTTGTACGACAACAAGATGTCACAGATGGAGATTCGTCTCAGAGATTAGCCAAAGCTCTGCGCGAATTAGACAAACTACACAAAAGCAATGCTGAACTAAATGCCTTATTATTGGATTTAAATGACAAGTAAATGTTATTTATTTCCATATTTGGAAGATTTTGTTTTTTACATGATTCTTTAAATAAGTTAATTACTGTTTGATTCAATTGGCAATTTTCTTTCGTCAAAGAAAATTAAAAACTGATATTTTATTAAAATTTTCGAAGAAATAATAAATTATATTTAATTGTAAAAGTAAATTATATATTATAAAAACCTGAACTTTAATTCATAAAATAAACACTTCATATAAATAATAATTGTTTATGGGGGTTTTTTTTTAGTCCAAGAACAGATAATAAAAAAGTTCTTTTAACTTATATACAAAATTCCAATAGAAATGGACAAAATAAAGGTCCATCTGAAGAATACGAACAATTACGTCGCCGTATATTTTCTAACACTAAAGAATTTTGGTATTATATTAATACTGAATTGCAATTATTAGACAAAAAAATTGATAGTGTTGGAATAGAACGTTTTACTAAAATTAAGAACATGATTGGTGAACATTATAAATCTTTATTGAGAGATATCTCAAATTTGGGAAATGTTGATGGTCATTTAATATGGAGACAACAGGAATCTGAAAATTTAAGCAATTTAGTACAAAAAAGATTGAAGCATTTGCAAAATCCATCTGACTGCGCCAAAGCGAGAAAATTAGTCTGCGACTTAAACAAGGTTGGTATAAATAATTTTTTTTTTAATTTTATGTTTTAAATATATTTTTTATAGGGTTGTGGATACGGTTGTCAATTACATCATGTGGTTTATTGCTTTATTGTTGCATACGCAACAGAAAGAACATTGATTTTAAGATCTAAAGGATGGAGATATTCCAAAGGTGGTTGGCAAGATGTATTTTTACCATTGAGTAATACATGTCTTTTACCAAATGGTGAAACTACCAACCGATGGCCTGGTAATTATTAAATTTTTAAAATTTAGATTTTTCTGAATGTTTCTAATTTTTATAAATTCTAGGTCATCGAAACACTCAAGTTATTACTCTACCTATAATTGACTCAATCAACCCAAGACCTCCATTTCTTCCTCTTGCAATACCTGAAGATTTAGCTCCGCGATTAAATGTCTTACATGGAGACCCTGTAGTTTGGTGGATAGGTCAATTTCTTAAATACATGCTCCGACCACAACCTTCAACTAGTAATAAACTAGACGAATATGCCAAAAAAGTAAAATTCCAAAAACCAATTGTCGGGTAATTGTTAAATTACGTACTAATTTATTAATTTTTAAATTTTACTATGTTCTATATTATATATTTTTTGTTTTATATAGAGTACACATTAGAAGAACAGATAAAGTTGGTACAGAAGCTGCATTCCATAAATTAGATGAATATATGATTCATGTCGAACAATATTACAAACATAAAGAATTAAATGATAAAATTAATAAGAAACGAGTTTATTTAGCTACAGACGAACCAAAATTATTCAATGAAGCTAAACAGAAGTGTGTAACGTTTATTCATAATATATTTTAGATCATTTTTTACATAGTCAATTGTTTAACGTTCTAGATATCCTGAATATGAAATTGTTGGTGATGAAAACATATCTAAAACTGCATCCATCAGTAAACGTTATTCTAACCAATCATTAAGTGGTATCATAACAGACATACATTTTTTATCACTAAGTGACTACTTAGTTTGTACATTTTCATCACAGGTATTTTAACAAAAATCTAAGACAATGTTATAAAGTATTTTAAAAGCATTTAAGAACTAATATTTGTAAAATAAAAAATAAAAATTGAAGTTGTATAAAATTAAAAATATATTAATTATACTTTTTTCAAATTAATAAAAACCATAATAAATCTAATTGTGCAAATTTTGGTAACTGTCACCATCTGCACATTCATAAGTAATATTTGTTTCCAGAGTTAACTATAATATTTGAAATGTATTTAAAACGTATTTTAAATATTTTGTATAGTATGAGTTTGATATATTAGATTAATTTTTAAACTTCCGATTGTTTACAGGTTTGCCGAGTTGCCTATGAAATAATGAACAGTCTTCATCCTGATGGATCAACTTTGTATACCTCTTTAGATGATATATATTATTATGGGGGTCAAAAACGCAGACTTCATGTAGCTGTGTTACCTCATAATGCTGATGGACCCCATGAAATGGATTTGCAAGTAAATGATGAGATTGCTGTTGCTGGCAATCATTGGGACGGTTATTCAAAAGGAACTAATTTAAGAACAAAAAAGAGTGGTCTTTATCCTACATTTAAAGTATGCCGTATATAATAAGTACAAATTGAAACAAATGAATGATTTGAAAAATTCTAACCAATTGTGTTGCATTTAGGTATCTCCAAAAATTGAAACTGCTCATTTTGCCAGTTATCCGGATATAACCTTAAACATTAATGAATTACATCAAGAACAAAAGAAATAACTAAATTTACCAATCACTCTGTAATAACTCAAAAATACTGAAAGTATGTCCGCTGGGACAAGGGGAAGGAAATGCTTAATTACCTATGTGTAGGTAATCATGCACTATTGTGGGACATATTTAAATTCTAATAAGTTATTACTCAAATTGTCTTCGGGATCGTAGATACGAGAATTATTTAGGAATTTCAGTATTAAATAATTAAATCACTTACGTGACCGGTTTTGTTGGTGTGAATATATTTAATAAGGAAAACTTGTAAAATTAACTATTAAAGAAAAAGGTTGACAATAACAATAACTGCAGAAGTCCCGGTGTAGAGAACGACCCTTGCTCCTTGAAATACCGACTCCTGCAATTTTAGCGACTCATAGCTGGGCTGCATCCGTACGCTGCTGTTGTGTTGAAGACAAAAGTTGTCTGTCCCTCGTGGGGAGATAGACAACTTTCGGTGATCCATCGACTGACTGGTTGACTGTAGGGTGTAATTTTGGTCTTTTATACCCGAGCTGTCCAGTCGTAATCTTGCGACGTGGTGGTCAGCTCATATCAAGTTTCTTTGATATTAATGTATTTCTGCGTAATTATTATTTTATTGTTTTTTGATATTTTTTATTTACTAATGAACATGTATTCATTTAATTCGTGCCCATTAGTGTGATGTATTTCTGTAAATGTTATAAACTCTTGTGTAAAGGAAATATGCTTATTCTGTATTTGTCGTGGGCTTGTTATTATGGTCGGTATTTCAAGAAGTTCAGGTTTCGTTCTAACATTTATTAAAATTTTATTAATGTGCATTTTTTATACATTGTTACATTCAAATGTGCTTATTATAATTTTTTACAATTGTTTTTTGCGAATATTGTTAAATTATATCGAAATGTACGTATACTATTGATTCCCACAGTTATAATATCTGTGGATATCCTTACGTCTACTTTACAATTAAAATATGTTTATATTGTTGTTTCGCACAGTTTATATGTAGATATCATTACAATATGTTTCGTGGAAATCAATGTGAAAGTTAAACAAATACTGTTTTAAAACTAAAAGAAACCATTCATTATAACCCAAAGCTTTGAACAAATTATATTCAATCACATATGACAACATAAATATATTACACGTATGTGTGTATATATATAATATATATAAATCGAATACATTTTAAATTAATTAAAATTAATTTTAGTGCAATAAAATAATATTAATTTTAATTTGACTGTGATCAACTAGGAAAAAAGTTATCTGGTTAATTTGTATTATATTTTGCTCTCTATTTTATGAACCATTCCTTCAAATTCTACTTAAACAAATTTACTTGTCATATGTTCTTTATTGAGACTTACAAAAAATCCAAACTTGAATTTTTAATTCATATATACTTGAAACTTCTTTATTTAAAAGTTACCATTTTTTATATACAAATTTATTTTTTATCGTGCAAAAAGTTTTAGTTTAAACATAAGTTAGAATGTTAATATCCATTAATTTTCTGTCACAAAGACAATTAATATTATTAAATCATAAATCTCATATCTTATACATTTTCTAAGTAATCTACTAATGTCTACAAAAATCAGAAATGTATATTTAAGAATCTTATAAGTTAAATGATATTCTGGGAAATTAAATATACGATTCAAAAGTCTACAAGAAAATACAGATAAATATCATTAATCAATAAGATTACTTTTTTTCAATAAACAAATTGTGACAAGAAAACCAATTAAATTTACTAAATCATTAAAGCTATTAGTAAAAAAACAAATTTTACAATATTTTCGTTATTGATTTGTTAATGTTTTATTTTATGATTATTATATTCATTTGATACAGTATTTGTTGTTACTTGATTTTCTTCTAAAACATATTTACAGTTTGTTTCCATTTATATTTTTAATTTCCTAACCAAGTATTAATTTTTTATTTTAAACAAGTTACTGATTTACGTATTATTATATATTTTTATATTTAGCGTATTATTTAATATGCAGTGTATTGTTTAACAATGTTTCAATGAAATAAAACTATATTTCTTGATTTCTCATATTTTGAGAAATGTGGCTTGTATTTTCATGCATATTATAATCTAAACTCAACTAATGCTTATTAGTGTGTATATTTTTGCATATTTAAAGGAATTTTTATTGCATTTTGCATAATATATTAAACAAGAATTTCATATTCACAAAATGTTCAGTTTATATGGGCTATATAGAACATGTTTTTCAATATTTATCTTGTCAGTTTTTAGATCATAAACTTGTGTATATGTTCTATTCATAACATATTGTTTTAGAATTTTTTACTCTGGTCCCCATAAACAGTATCATAATATTTTCGCTGAAATTTATGTGTATATTTTTGTGTGTGTTTTGTACTAAAATGATTTTGAAAAATTCATCCTACTTGAAACTATAATTTATGGTGTTTCGAGTTACGCAATTTTATTTGTAAACTATGTTTGGAAAGATATAAGACTATATTTATTGGTATTGTATAATATGGTATTAATCTAAAATATATATTTTTTCTGGTTCGCTTATAACTTTATCTTTATATAACATAAATTTGCATTTAAATAGATTATGTTTTTTTTGATTATATTTAATAATTGAAATAGATGATTGATAATATTATTATTCGTTTATAAATATCATTGTATTTGTACGAAATATATAATTACAATTTTTTTTTTATTAAAGCCATTTTACGCTCATTAAATAATGATAGTATTAAAAAAAGAAAAACGATCGATCTGTGAATATAGTGCGTTATTATTATATGTTATAAGTTAATAGTTTAATATTGTATCTTCTGATCAAAATATAAATCATAGTTCATCGTTATTTCAGTATGTATACATGTGATCTCTAATTAATTTTTTTACCAATTTCAATCAAACGAAACTCTTACTAATATTTATATTCATTTTAACCAATACTACTTTTCATTGTGATCATTAAAAAAATTTTGTTTTTTTAACAGCTATCACTGTGTACATTAATATAATTTTATTTAAAACACCATTTTTCAAATATGTATATATATATATATATATATATATATATTTAAGAACTGAAATTATCGTTGTATTTTTTTTTAATTCAGTTTAGTATCTAATTTAAACTGTTTTATTGTGATTTCTACGTTTAAAAGTATAATTTATTTGTTCGTATTATTATTATTATTGTAATTAAAACCAAATAGTATTTTTAAAACTTTTTGTACATGTACATATGATAATGATAATGTATGAACAACTACTTGTTTTTAAATTTTTATTTATTTGTATAAATATAGTTATTATAATACTGTATTTTATTGATTTGTTATTTCTGTTGTCGTAAGATCAATCTGATAATCATTAGTATTCCAAATAACAAAATTTAACCAAATATAATAATATATAAAATTTAATACTAGTTGTACCAATGACAAAAGCTGTTGGTCAGGTTTCAATAATATCGTTCTTACAAGATGGAAAACTCACTTTTTCTAAAAACTATTAAGTAGACAAGTTTTTGCTATGTGTATAGCTAAGAGTGTATTATTATTGTGTAAGAAGTTAATGATTATTACTGTGTACACAGCAGGTGATGGTGTTTAATCGTTTCACGCGCTACGAAAGGCACACATACTTTATTGTCATTGCCATTCGTCACCAACGCATACTTCAGCTAGCGTTAGGTAGAAGACCGGTGTGATTGACATCGCCTAATGACATCAAGGTGACCGACATCTGTACGGACGTACGAAATGATATCACGTTTAAAGTGTGGCGGAGTGTCGATTTGATAACCAGCGTTGTACTACGGTATAAAAAGTTAGGTCACTACGTTTGAAAAGGCACCACCGTATCTCAATAATTATTTGTGTGATATGCTCTTTTGGTATTTTGAATTTCCTGTGAATTTATTTTCGTTACGTAAAAATAATTGTGTTTTCCACGTTAGGATAATAAATTATTTGTATTTTAAACCATTTTGTACTTCACTTTCGACTTTAGGAAACTTATGTTTTTTGTTTCGAATTTAATTTTTCGTATTTACATTACGGACGTTGGCTTCGGTCCGTTTCTTTCTTTGGATGTGTTCTCGTATGCTTCGATATATTTTTGTGTAATATAAAATGCACCCTTAAACTACAAAATAAACCGTCGTTACTAATTAAGATATCTTTGAACGGATATTATTGATTATTTGCAAGTATTTTCGTCCATTTGTATATTAATGTTCGTAAAACGTATTCATTTCATTCAGTCAAAACCTAATTTCGATAAAGAAACATGTCAGGTAAGTCAAACATTTATATATATAGATGTGTGTGTGTGTGTGTCACATTAAACAAAAATTGGAATCTAAAACATCATTGTTTATAAGACTAATATTAAAGAAAATAATTTGCAGATATAAAGCCACTGAGCTCTAAACTTCCTGTTACAAAGAAAAAGCATAAAATTCCTAACAAATGGATTGGCTGTCCATCTCTATGTAGTATGACTATAGCTGACATATTTATTGTATTTAAAACTCCATTGGATTTTAAGTTTAAACAGCATTCCATTAATAGATTCAATACAAATATGGTGTTTTCAAAAATGGCTGAAAAGAATGTAAGTATCTTTCTCTTTTCAAATATAAGTACTATATTATGTTAAATATTTATCGAGGTACATAAATTATGTTATTATACTAACAATATATACCAAGAATATACCAAATGTTATGTATATTCATTTTATAAAGCATATGCTAGTTAAAGGTTATTGGGTTTATATAAAATTGTAAATAAAGGAGTTACTCTAAACTATTACCTTAGTTTTAATATTTGAAAAACATTATTTTATGAATTTCTTTAATGAAATTTATGGAAAATCAGTATTTTTGCAACTTTTTTATAATTTTTATGAAGAGTAATCAACAACCTGTTTCTTAGAGTAACAATAAGAAGATGGGTAAATATGCAAAGTAAAAGACGTAAGTTGAAGATACCATCCAACGATGGCGCTTCAGCGTGTTTTATTTAAATATATCTAGAATTGAAAAATTCCCTTGGCCACTGTCGCTTAAGTCTTCAGGCAAGATTACTAGAAAGGTTAGGTTAGGAAGGAGGAAAGGTTTAAGATGAGGGGGTTAATATGTTGAAGGAGGTAGAAGTGAAAATTGTTTTAGTAAACTATAGAAGTTTCTTTGATAGGAAGTATATTTAGATCGTTATGGAGAGTGTAATTAGATATATATAGAGAGTCGTTGGTGATTAGGCGGAGTAATTTGAATTAAAATATTTGTATTTTATTTGTTTTGGATTTTTTGGCAGCGCTCCAGAACTGGATGTCATAGATCCAGATGGGTTTTAGGAGTAGATTGTAGATAAGAATTTTTGTTTTTAAGTTAAATTTAGAAGAATTCTTAAGGATATTTTTAAGTAGGGATAGTTTTTGCGAATAAATTTATTTTATATTTGGAACACTGGATCATAAATCACGAAATATAATTACTTTAATATTATTTCGATCTTAATATAGTTAGTAAATATGTAATTAGTTTCTTTGATTTATTTTATTAAAAATAGTTTAATTTACACATATTCCAAAAATATTACATAATTATGTTATAAACAAATTTTATAATTAAAATTTGAATATGTTTATTGAAATATCTTAGATTAATATAGGTTTGTGGATTGATCTAACAAATACTAATAAATATTATGACAAATTGAAAGTAGAAAGTATGAAATGTACTTATGTAAAAATTGCTAATGAAGGAGGAAAATTACCAACATCTGAAACTGTTAAAGACTTTGTCAATATATGTTCAAATTTTATTGAGAATAATCCTTTAAAGAAAATTGGTAAGACAATTTGTTTGGCTAAAGTATCCAATATGAAGTTATTAGATTTATTTATAAATATTTCTATTTTATTTTTAACTAGGTGTTCATTGCACTCATGGTTTTAACCGGACAGGATTTATGATTGTTACTTATTTAATTGAAAAATTAAATTACAGTGTACCTAACGCCCTAGCTTATTTTGCAGCAGCCAGGTAAAACAAACTATTTTTATTTACAAAAAAAAATTATTGTTAAATTTTTGTTTATTATTTTAGACCTCCTGGAATATATAGGCAACACTTTATATCTGAACTTTATTACCGGTACTCAGATTAAAAACCAAGCTTAACTCCGACGCTTCAAAATTAGAAAATTTCTTATGAAGTTGTAAAAAGTTAAATATGCATATATTATTAAATAATAAAATAAACATTTCTTTAATACTTAATTTGTTATTCTTTTTTAATTAATAAATGTTAACTTTTAGGTTTTTTTCTATAAACCTGTTGATTTTATATAAATTTATCTAAATAAGTTTAATATTTATTTTGTTGCCTCAAATAGTGTAAATTGTCTGAATGCAATTTCGGTCTATTAATTTAGATGTAATAATAAAATAATTTATAGGCATTATGTTTTGAGAAATTCGCAAGGAATTCTTATTTTTCAGTATATTTTTATATTGATATAACATTTAATAACCAAATAAAATTTTTTTTATAATTTCAACATTTCGTTTCAGTTTTATTTGAACAACAAATAAAGATGTCACTATTCATTAAACTAATTTTTCAAAGTCTAAACAACTATCTTATAACTTACACATTTTGCTGGAGTTTCCCTAAATTTAGTGCCAGAACTTATATTCTGAGTGACCAACAATTTTGAAAATAATCCCTAATCTTCCTTTGATGTCACTATTGTATCTATGCTTTAGGAAACAAAAGATTCTGCCTTTTTGATATTAATATTCGATTTTAATTGAAAATAGCTTGGGCTAATGCCTCGCTCTGTCCTAACTAAAATATATCTAGTTATGCCCTTAAAATGTATCTATAAGCAAAGATATAATATAACTATTCTTTCTTAGTCTGTGCATGAACAATATTACAATATTTCTGACAATACATTTAAACGTAATAATTTATTGAATCGTTTATATATTTTTTATTACTACAAAAAATAATACATTGCATAATATACATCAACAAATAACAATATATGTTTTTTCTTCTATATAACAATCAACAATTTGGTAATAATTTGTTTAAAATAACTAATATTGTTATAAAACAATTTGGTATACTATATAACTATCATGCTGTGATACAAAAATCTTTACTAAATCAATCGGAATAAGTACCCTGTATGTTGCAGCAACAATAACAAATGTTTGAAAGTCAATACTTTTCAAATGAATTTTAGAAAAAAATAACAATAAATAAAAAATATGGAACAACACTTCATTCACCTCCCATAGCAACAATAATGTTTGACAATGCTGTCCTTGCATCGCTCTCTTCAAAGACTTCCAATACTTCCATAGCTTTTTGTGAATGCTCCTTTTGTAACTGTTTGGTATACGATATTCCTGGCCCTTTCATCACAATACTGTGAATCTAAAATATTGCATATTAATTACGTTAAATTTTGAATTTGTTTTTAATAGTTTAAAAAATTGTATTTTATTTTTAAGTATGTTAATACTAATGATATACAATTTTATCAAAGTTCGTTTTTTAAAGTTTAAATTAAATAAATATATATTTGATTATTATAAAGTTAAATAATTCCAAAATATATAAAACATTTAAATTGTTTGGATAATTTTATAACATATGTCTATATTATACTTCAAATAAAAATCAATTACAACTTACTTTAGCATAGTCAACGTTTTTAACAGATTCTATGCCTTTGTCAATTTCTTCGAACAATGACGGGTCATGTTCAAGATGGAACATAACTGGTGCAGAGGTTAAGTTGAAAGAGATACCTAATGAATATGGTGAACCAGGCATAAATGGCTCTAAATCCAAATATGCCTAAAAATTATAATATTCAAATGTTAACAAAACAATACTGATGACAAACTAATTGATAATTTATTATGAAAGCTATTGATTAGTTCAAATTTTAATTCTAACACAGTTAATAAAACTTAATTTTTATTACAAAAATACCATTTTACATCTTTTTGTTATACTTTTTCTTTATAAAATATAAATATAGTATTAAAAAATGAACAAAATAGTGACAGTAGGCAGTGTAAATGATAATTTTAAAATTATAAGTAAAAACTATTTTTATAAATTTTTTCAAAAATACAATTTTTTGTGTATTTTATAAACATAATTTATAATTTATTTAGAAAAAATTAGTATTGTGTAAAGTATTTATTTATTTTTTATTCATAACTAAAAATGCAAAATACATTTTGTTGTAAAAACCAAACAAAATAAAATAATAATTTTTACCAAAATTATCTGATTTTTGAAAAAAATTAATATAAATCAAAATGTTATTTATACATATTGATGATATATACTTTTTGTTTTTATCATACTTTTAAATGTCAGAAAACATATATCAAATAATTTTAATTAAAAACATAAACAAAGAGTTTACGCATAACTTCTAAATTAAGTTGGTCCAACAAATGTATATCCTATTGTTTTCCCAAACAGATATTTACATTGTATTCTTATAATTTTATTAAAAAGAATAATTCTGATAAGTTAAATGAGATTTATATTATATTAAGGCTCTTAAAAAAAAAAAAACAATATTTAGAAACTTCTTGCTCTATCAAAATTATAAGACATTAACACATCTCATTATAGTTCAGTAAAAACTTTAAATATAGAATCATTAATATCTCTTTAAAAGAATAACAGAAGTGATTTTCGAAATATAAATATTCAATATCAGTACAATTTATAAAAATATTTTTATTTCAAACAAATTTTGCCAATGTCATATTTATAGGGTGAACTTGAAAAGCTATTCATTATTTTTTAAAATACGTCACAGAATAATTAAAATTTCATCTTTTTTTTAGAGTAACAAATTTAAATTGGAATAATTTTTATAGTGTTGCCCGAGTAAAGTAATTGATAGTAGGTTAAGAATTAAGATTACAAATACTAATAATATAAAAATGTTTTTTATAATTTATAAAATTGCAGATATTTTGAAAGTGTTTACAATTCCCTAGAAAAATAATTACTTCAGAAAGAGAGCAATGGGTTATACATATTTTACCTGCCAAGCAAGAGAAAGATGTTTTCCGAATAAAAAACCCTGTTTTTGTAACTCCACTCCATGTCCAGCTAAAGCCAATGTGCCTTGACATGACTTGCCTAATAGACTACCAGCTGACAGCACATTACGCTTGGTCCAATCTTGAAGGGCTGGTGTTAAGAGCATACTTCCTAAAGAGTCGGATGGTGTCAAAGGGTCCAGAGGCAATTTCGAGTTGAAATGTCGATTTAGTGGTTCAAATGGTGAAGGCAATGGATTATTTTGAGAATCTCTTCTCCCAACAAATTCTGCTTCAGACAGATCACGTAAAGCACTACTGATTAGTTGGACAAGCTTTGGGGAAAAAAAGAAAATATATGTACCAACATAATGAAATTAAAAAAAATTAATTAACACTCCGAAGCTAAACTTACATCTTGATTTCTGAGTGATGCAAGTTCTGCACACGAATTGCTTAGTAGATAATCACCACTAAGTAAAGCAATTTTATTTCCAAATGCCATATCATTGAGTATAACAGGTTCGGGATATAACCCTGGATAAATGTTGACCAGACCATTATGTACCAAATGGCTAGTACGAATCATTTCAGTGACCTCAGCCAATGCTCTCTGACTATGCAAAACACCGGCTGCTTTATCTTCTTCCATTTCATCAACATTCAAATGACCAGCCGCTTTGGAAATAAGTAATACGATTAAACCCCAAGCTTGCATATTGTTCCTGCCATTATACAATAAACCTCTGCAAGGTAAATTTAAAAAAAATTATTCAGGTAAGGATAAAATAAAGTACCTCTAAATTTATTTAGCGAAATAATTGTTGGATTGTAATATTAGTCTTAACAACAGAAAAGAAATTGGAAAAACGAATAAAGATCACTGGCGTTGAAAAATTACACATACATATAATTTCAAACATTATTTGTCGACTTCCATCAAACTTAAACTGCCACCCATCTACCTAACATCCAGAGGTGTAGGAACTCAAGACATGCTTACTTGGCAGTTTTGAGTAGTGGATGATTTGAGCCAACCAACTTTCGCAGATGTAATGCGACGTTCGCGATCTCATCGCTCAATAACCATCTAAGACTTAGAAACGACGTTGGATATCCGACAATTTTCTCGGCTTCAGAAACTGCTCGATTCCAGTCTGGCTTTTGTTGGTTGCTATTGTGCACCGCCATGGCTGACGAAGTATACAGTCGCTGGTGACGACAGACGGCCACCGCCGCCGTCACCGCAGAATTCTTCGATATCCTGGGCCATAGGAGTCGGATCGCTGTTGATGCGCTGTTCATGACGATCGGTGTGGCATTGGACTCCGCGCACGATCACAACGCGCGCGTGAAGTTATGAAAGAGAAAAGGAGAAAGTGAACCGATTATGAGTGCACGACACCATGACCGGGTACGTTTTTTTTTCCCAGCCCCAAGGCCGTAGACCAGTAGTGTCGGAATAATACGACAGTCTAACAATTCAACTTCGGATTTTAAGGAATTTCAGGAACAATATTGTAAATAATATCGGAATTCAAGTAGACGAACGCCGACAATTGTTTGAGTTATCTCATAAGTTATCATCAAATAATTGTCATTATTTTTTTTTATTCCTTAGGATTATCATTTATCGCTCGTTCCCGCCACGACTACTGATACCGCGTTTATATACAATTCAATGCTTCTTAACCTTTTTTTAAGACACTCCCCCTTACAGGTAACCAAAAATTATATCTCCCACGATACGTGCAAAACGTACCCTGAGAATATTCGTCGAATTTAGTAAAATTATAAAATACTATTGAAAAGGTGATTTCTGAGTATTGTTGTATGCCACACATTTTGTGGTGAATACAACTAAAAATTATATTACCCACGACTAATTAATTTTTTTAAATGGTTGTAATTACAACAGCAACGTCAAACGTGCATAAGTAAATAGAAAAAACAATATGTTTAATATTTTAATTAAACGTAATCAATATGAAGAATCAAAAACAACATAATAACGCGAAAAAACGTAGTTTTAAAAAAAATGTCGCCGATAATTTGTCATCTGTTCATAAATATCTTTGTTAAAATCGAATAATAATTAAAAACTCATTTTGTAATACGTAGTTACATAGGTAGTGACCAAATAATATTTAATTTTTTATACTGTACGGGATAGACGTCATTATTTTCCATTTTGAAGAGAGAAATCTTTGTTATTCGTTATGCAGACACGATGATTTATTGCGTAATAAGCGCCTACGGTGGTCATTCTGAAATAATTATTGATACTGAATGACTTAACATTCAAATTATTATTTTGAATAGTTCGCTAGCAATTTAAAGCGCTTCGTAAATAAAATAATATTTATTATATTTTTAATTTTCAAATAATTACCATGAAAATAACAAAAAAGTATAAAGATCAGATTGTCAATTAATATTTTTAATTTATTAAATTGAATTAAATGTTATCCATATTATTTTGTTAACTTTGGAACCTAAAAATTAATATAAAACAAAAAAATAACTAAACTCAATTTACGATTAACATTTTATAATTAATAATATCGATAAATAGTGTGAATAATATTTATTAGACTACAATTTTTATTTTACGTTTAATACGAAAATTGGAAAATCTGTTGTTCAAAAGTGTAGAAAATCAAAATTAAATATAAATTATTATAGTTAAATCCCCTATTACTGTTAGTCTGTACCTGTGAATTATTAAGCGTATAATATATAATTTTTTAATAAAAAAATTATCAATACTAATAAGTTAAAACTGAAATCAGAAAATTTTCATTGTGTAAAGTCTATTTAAAGTCAATACGTTAAATGTTAAATAAAACAAACTTGTAGTTAATTTTAAAAAGTGTAACACGTTGAATAACAACATTATAATTTCATTTTTACTTTTAACTAATTAATTCCCAACCTCATCTATATTAACTCAAAAAGGTAAACAAATGAATAAACTAGTATAACGTATAGATATGTCAGCCCACGTATAGATTTTTATGCCATATATATATCTGTCGAGTGCGATAATTTATTTTAATTATTTGACATAGTGTAGGCAGTATGTTTAGGTGCATGTATGAAAATATACGATTAAATAATAATAATAATTTAATATATAAATCGAGAAATGATCTATTATTTTAAAAATCGTTAATGTTTACGTATCTCAAATAATATTACAAAACCAAAATTTCACTTTTATTCACGATAGAGCACGGTCTAAGTACATGTAATATATATATATGTTATGTATTTATTTATAATATGCATTGTATAGACCCCAAGTTTATACCTATATATATATACTAGTTATACCACTTTCTATCCATGTCTTCTTCCTGTCTAAAACAAGTTTGAATAAACATACGTTATACAACGAATATTTGCAAACCGTTAAAAAGTATTGGATATACTCTTGAAATAGTAAGTAATAATTGTTTACAAGTTATTATATATGAAAGTGCTGGAACAAATGTTATTACAGCTAATCTAGATACGATATTATTTTAAGGTATGAACAGATATATTCCTTGCGTGTTAATTAATATTTTAAACAAAACCCGAGTCGCTATCTTAACTCAGTTTAGTATTACATATATTTAAATCAAGTCAGTTGGTTTCGATCGGCGTTTTTGACATATTCTAAACTAATGAACTTGTGTGCATCAAGTTTTATTCGGAACTGGGTACAAATATAACAGATATGTACGAAATGATCAAAACTAATTTTAGGAATAATTCTTTAAGTCGTTTGAAAACTTTCTATTGGTTAGAATAGTTAGCAGTCAACTGAAAATGATCCACATTCTGGAAGACCGTCAACATTCAAAAACAATGATGTAAAAATTTATAAAAAAAAATACAAAATGACCCTAGAAAATTCTAAGAGAAAATTTACAGATGAAAAAAATTGATGCCAAAATTTTCCTCGATTGTTAACGTTACAACAAAATGAAAATCGTTTAATGATTGTCAGGATCTTAAAAATCGTTTTGTTGACCCTAATTCCCTAAAAAATACCATCTTTGAAAGGTTTATGCCAATTGAAAGTCTTTAAACGATTTATAATATTATATTATAAAGAACTTATAATTTTTAAGTAATAACGGTAAAAAATATAATAAAAATTAACTTGATTATAATTTAATTTTTACTTTTTATTTGTTAATACTTAACTAGGAGCGTGCTTAAGAGGAAAATAAAAGTATCATCATCATTTTCCCTTTGACGAATTTTTTAATATCTTTCGATGTAGGTACTTAAATTATCGAATCATTATCTAACTCTATTTCATGATTATACCGAATTAAGTTATGTTTTTTTGTAAGGTAACTTTTAAATTTTGAAGTTGAAAACAAAAATATATATAACGTTAACTTGACTTATATATTTTTATAATAACTTTATAATTTAAGGAGTTAAAAAAAATTAGTTATCTTGTTCAGTCTTAGTATCTAGTGAAAACCGATGGTATCTCTGATATTTAAACTGATAATAGAGTATATTAGAAAATATTGTTTGGCATCGTTTAAAGCTTGCCTACATACTTTCCCTTTGAACCTGTATACACACACACACACTTATTATTATCAGTATAGAGATACTTCTCTTTCGTGAATTCGATCATACGATATTATGTATAAAATTTGTACCTTTACATACACACACACACACAAACACTGTAAATTGAAAAACACATAAATATTTTGACTTAATTTACATTTTATGTTAGAATACAGGTGTGACTGTCTATTGTTACAAAAGCGTATAATGATATAATTATGTTTCGCATTACACGCATTAGCTCATGTACGGATACTTGTAACTTATATGTTTAAAATTGATTGGATTACACGATCCGGTTAAAATATTTTCTTTACATATCTATACGGTATAAAACGAGACTACGGTATGAAATATAACATAGTTATGCCTACACTTTCATTTTTACGTGTATTTCATTTATTTTCGTTAAATTTTTTTTATCGCTATTTTATTTGTGTACTACTTTCCCCTCGTAGTTGTAAGTAATGAGTAGCTTAGTAGTAACCGTTAACGAAACGTTCGGAAAGATTTAACGTACGATCTGTAAGACAAAATTTAACTTATTTTTTTCATCAAAACATTATATACAAACCGAACGAATTTCGAATAGTATAATTTGGAAATAATCACATATTTATATCGCTATATTCTGAAAAGAAACTGTTTATATTTATATAGAATTCTCGTTTTTTAATTTCTCAAATATTTAAATGTTACTTATAGATCAGATGGTCAATAGTGGAATCATTTCGAACGTTTTAAAAGATAAATTATTATTATTTGACATTTTTTAAAAAAAATTTCCAATTTATGTTTTATTAAATTGATTAACGAAATTTCATTTTATTTTAGTTAAGTCTAATTTATTTTTAATTAAAACTTTATCATACACCAGAAGTAATTAATTATGTCGCATAAATATTAATATTATGATTCTTTTTAAGTTTTTGCAAGCATTTTATATTTTTATCTTTTTTTCTTCACTTTCTCTCCGAGCTGTACAAGGTCAACTAAATTTATTCTCGCGAACGTCCAAAATGGGACAGTTAAATATTTTTTCTGACTCTTCATTTCTCGACATAATTTTACATTAACTATCGATCTAACGCAATATCGTTTAACTGTTTCTTACGACTAGCTAAAGGTCCCGTTTAAGTATTCTAATCCCTTCTCCATTATGATACAATACGTACTTATATAGTATTTTACTTTACTCAGATGTAGGTTAGGTTTATTATTATTGTTTGCTTTTTGTTAAGTTAAAGTGATAGGTAGGCACGTACTATATCATACTACTTAATACTAATGACAAAAATTTTAAGTTTATATAAAGGGAACCACATTCCTATAGATCGTTATTACGTATATGAAAGAAGATTGTTTCTTGAGGGAAAAATAATGGCCTTCGATGACTAAGGACAACCGGTCGGTCTTTAACCCATTCGATGCAAACACATGTATGTATATATGAGATTATGTAAAACGAAGGTAATAACCTAGAACCCGTCCTTATTTGAACAAAACTGAATGGGTTAATCAGGTTATTTAAAAATCTCTACTTAAAAGTACCATAAATACTTTATCGTACGTGGTTTTTTAATCTTATGAAATGTTTATATCAACATGAAAATTTTAATGTTTTATTCGTATTTTTTTTTAGTTTTAAAAGTATTTGTTATTATATAGCGTATAAAATCTATACAAAGATTTTATAGTTGTATTATTATTTTGAATTTGAACTCATTGTACTCGAAAAACAATTCTGAATGACGTTAGTAGGTTTTTATAATTAATGAATATGGCATAACATAGAAATAAGAATTAATGGCTTAACTCGATTTTATAATTAAATATAGATTTATATAACACACGAATTTAATTCGATAATATTATTTTAAAACATTTTTAAATTAAACTAATTTTTATAAATTTTAACTAAATGTTGAAAAAAATATTTTTAATGTATTATTAAATTTTTATAGACAAAATAGCTTCTGTTAAAGAATTTTTTTTAAAAATCAATTTTATATATTTAATGTGAACGATAGAATTTGTTAATTGGGATATAAATACGACATAGTTAACTCGACAATAAGCCAATTATAATCTAATCGTTCGTTAAGGTAGTTGATTGCGCAACCCATATTATTATTGATTTAAAATAAAATCGAACGTCGAAACTACTTTTAGGAATAAGTCCCGTTATCGTAAAGAATATTATTAGTATTTTTTCATTTGAAATTTAAATTTTGGCGCCCATAATAATATACGAAATCTATACTTAATATCTATATACAATATAAATAACTATAATAATTACGTTTAATGTGACCTTAAACGATTAAAAATAATTGTGAATAATGATTTTTATAACTTCTAACAATTGTTAGAATAATATATTACAGAAGTTGTATGAAATATTCAAGTTTTTGGTCCTAAAAGATAATTTTTTTTTATTTTGAAACAAAAAACAAAAATTTAAATACAGATATTTTCAAAATATTATATTTATCTCAAAATGTATAGAATTTTTCATTATTGTGAAAATTGAAAAATATGTCCAATAATATACCGACTAAATACAATTCCCTATTGGAAAGTGGGACTGAACTTAAATATTGGAGCATCTGTGTTATCTGAAGAGTTAAGAAAAGAACAAAAGCACATCATTGTAAAACCAATATATTCTTCGCTTCGCTCAGGTTTCGACAAAACTAAAATAAATAAATACAAATTTCGTTTTTTTTTCTTAACCGGTTATAAAATGAAATAACTGTATAATACGTATACCCTATATAATATAAGTCAGTGAAAAGTGATGTATGGCGATAAAAAGCATATCTTTATATATAGGTGACAATGTATGTAGAAAGTAGGCGACAACATACATTGTTGTATATACACGTTTTTAAATAATATGAACTTAATAAGTAATAACTGTACTTCTATTGTAGTATAATGCACCTACTGTAAGAAGCAAAATAAAAAAATAAAATATACTATTCAGGTCATCTATTGAAGAAACAGTTCGTCGAAATCGTACCACGGCCATATTTTATAAAATAACACAATTTCGCGTTAGGCGAACAAACGTAAATAAAATACCTATCGTACATTAAATTCGCGTGATTATAAGTAATATAAATTAATAATCAACAACTCAAAATTATTAAAGCGATAATTTTTATATTTTATGTCTAATAAAATATTAAACATTTATAACCAAACGAGTACTTCGTATTACATTTTTTCAAAGGTACAAAATGGGTCAAATTATTTTTTTTTCTAAGATAATTTTATATTAAAATTCCAATTTTTGTAATTTGTATAGATTGGTATTTAAATTTTTTTATAGTAACATCAATAACGTTGACAATATAATACCATAGAGGTACGAGAAAGCATGAAAAACTTCGTATACTCAAAATAAATAAATAATTATTATAAATAAAAATTAGTTCGTTAAAATATTTATTCTTAGTATTCTGTTCTTATGTTCTCTGTTTATTCTAAAAGATTCGAGAATTGTAATTTGTATTATATCCAAAGGTGGGCCAAAATAATAACTTTATTTTTTGGTAAAATTTAAAGATGGTGGCAAGTACTCTTCATTGTCTCCAATAATTACACAATTACTGCAAAGTCTACGCTAAAGAGTATTAGTACAGAGAATCTATTTATAAAAAAAATAAAACGTAATAATCGTATTACATGATCTTAATAAGAAAACTGACTAAACAAATAAATATACGTATGTATGATTAATAAAATCAAAGGATATTTTATAAATACACATAATTGTTTTAATTTACAAACATTTTGTATACTTTTAGAGTTATTTTGAAAAATAGGTTTGAAACATGTTCAATTAATATATAGAAGATAAGTACCTTATTCTCGGTCCATAGCGACAATAATATTTGATAACGCTGTCCTGGCATCGCTTTCATCGAAGACGTCCAACATTTCCATAGCTTTTTGCGAGTGTTCTTTTTGTAATTGTTTCGTGAAATCAATTCCTGGCCCTTTTGTCACAATATTGTGTACCTGTGATTATTATATCAAAAACATTAAAATATTATGATGAAGATCAAAGTAGTTACGTTTTATATAAATATAAAATATGATGACTCAGTTCCATATTACTTAAAAATGTATTTTTTGCTAACGTTTTTCTATTATTCTTATGACTACAATCTCAATAACAAGAAAAGTATATTCTAATTTTATAAAGTGTATCCTCCTAAAGTGCCATTAAGTGATTTTTAGAAAATTGAACATTTGTGAAGAAGGTACTTTATTTCAACCAAATATAATGATTAGAATGATACGTTAAATATTAATTTAACAATAAACAAGTTCAATAAGAATTTAAAAAGCGAATGAAATTGATTAGATTAAAAATAACTATAGTCCATTGAATAAAAATGTCGAATGTATGATTTATAACATTTTTCGTTGGAATTCCTTAAGTATTTTGTAAGTTATTTCGAAAGAATAAGTATAATTGAATTTATATTATATTACTTATACTAAATAATAATAATAATTATTATTATTATTTAATACCATAGTTAGTTGTACTGAAGAGAAATTGGAGAAAACTGAACCACTTTGCTAAGGAAAAAGAAAGGAATTATTGATCCGAGAATAAACGATGGAAAACCGAAACATATAACATTATCTACACAACACTACAGAACAAGTCGTTTGGAAGTAGGTAGATACGAATTAGAAAAGTTGGACAAGTTCAAGTACCTTGGAGAACAAAATTCCAAAAACAATCACAAAAAGTAAAAAACAAAAAGACGTATCCCAAGGAACCAGGAGGTTACTTCGAACTGATTACATTGTTCAAATCAAAAATATTACCAAAGGGAACAAAGAGATAAAGCGCTAATTACATTAATAGCTAACGAAATAGGGGCGAAAAAACTAAAACTATTTAAAAGGAAGGGTTTGATAAAATTGTATAGACCGGGAAGTATTTTGAAATAAGACCCAACGAATAATTAGACAAATTATTTAGAGAATTCGTCCCAACATAGGGGGAATTGCGAATAGTAATTGTGTAATGTGGATAGAACACATAATATGTGACTGGATGAAATAATTGGGTAAATAAGAAAATGGTGATCAGATTTAAAATGGGTGAGAGACAACGGTGGGCGGGTAGAGTGAAAGAAAGCTAAGGTAAATAGAAATGGGAGAATACCATACAACAAACAAAAGATAGGGGATAAATAATTACGATAGGTATTTATTGCGATAATAAACTTAAAGGTCAATAATATATACTAAGAAGATAAAAATATTTAATTATTATCTTCTACGGAATATTTGTATAAATATAATAAACGTTTATAAAATTATAAATATTATAATTTTTTTTGTATTTTATAATGCGACGTACATATCTACATAACTTATTCTGGACTTATTATGGACGCTGAAAATTGTTTTATATTAATTATTTTTGATCTTTCAAATCGAGATTTTTAATTTATACATTTTTCGTTATTAACTGAGCGGTATATTTAAGTTTTGGTGACAAATAAAATAGCCGTTAACGATATAATATAGGCAACATAACTGACATTCGAGTATTCCTTATTTAAATAATTTTTTCTAGAAAAGTATAGACTACCTACTTTCAGTTTAAGTAAAATCTATAGAAATAACGGATAAATGATTTATAAAAATAAATATATAAATATTAACAAACGACGTTTAATTTAATATAATTCGAATAAGTGTTATTTGTTCATCTAAAAATTATATATCCTAATATTTATTTCAAATGAAAAAATTACGAGGAAATTTACTTTGACATAATCGACGTCTTGAACCGAATGTGAACCTTTGTCGATTATTTGAAATAACGACGGATCGTGTTCGAGTTGAAACATAACCGGTGCCGAAGTGAGATTAAAAGAGATTCCCGACGTAGTATATGTCGAACTGGACAAAAACGGTTCCAAATCCAAGTACGCCTAAAAATCGTGTAACGTAAGCTTTATAAAATTTTTAATAAGCATTTTCGATTCAAAATCTAAACGAAATTTAACCGCTTAAAGTGATAAAATATTTAATCAGCGAATGTCATTCTTCTACAATATACGAGAAAAAATCTGACAAGTTCAATTTTATATTTTATTTAAATTTTTTATCGAAATGAAATTGCATTTATTCTAAACGATTAAATGTTTTAAATGTTTTGAATTATTAACATATACACGTGCCTGCCGACAGTAATTGAGTGTATGTGATACACTCACCATCTTACACCAATAATTTTCGACATTTTTACCCGATGGCACGTTTTATCTTTTAACCTAATTTTTCGGCACACGCTATACATCACTATGAACGCATACTTTACATTTTAACGAAACATATAAAATAAGATAAAAATTATGCGGTACACCTAGTGAATTTCACGATATAACGTTTGGGAAACCGTGTCATACAACGATAATCATTTACTCTTTATACACACGTCCACGCATATTTTGAAAATCGCCTATTCGATATCCCTTATAAAACTCGCATTTTCAATCTCCTTAAATAAAATTAAATATATAAATGTAAGTGATCAAGACCACCGTATATGAATAGAGGGAGCCGGGAAATCACCATCCCGTCCCTAAATCGTTTTATATTTCAACTATAGCGTGCTTAACGTAATTTATTGAAATATAATTATTGATTATTATAATTTACCGCGTAAGATGTAAGTAATCAACGTCAAAACACTCATCTTTAGAATAATATTCGAAACTCGCCACATAGAACTATTTTTATTCTCAATTAGCGTTTTTGTTCGTTTTTTAACGTAATTTTCGGGGTTTTTAACAAATTAAATTTTTCATTTCGGGTTATAAGTGCATCCAATTTTACCTGCCAAGCCAGCGAAAGATGTTTGCCGAACAAAAAACCTTGTTTTTGTAACTGTTCCCCGTGGCCGGCCAACAAGAGTGTGCCTTGACACGATTTGCCAAGCAGACTACCGGCCGACAATACATTTTGCCTGGTCCAATCGCGTAGGGCAGGCGTCATTGGCATATCGCCGAGCGGACTGGACGATTGAAATGGATCAAAAGGTAAGTCAGAAGAGCCGAACTGCCGGTTGAGCGGTTCGAACGGCGAAGGCAACAAGTTGTTCTGCACGTCTCTTCGGCCCATGAACTCTGCCTCGGACAAGTCACGCAGAGCACTACTAATCAATTCCATGAGCTTGAAAAATCGAAAAACGATCGGTATAGTGACGCAATGAGGAAGGAGAAGGTAAGTTGTTATAAGTATCGAAATACTCTCACCTAAGTTCGATAAAGTTTTCGAATAAAAATATTCGAGTACATTTTTATACCCGAATATACTAATTAAGTATAAAAATACTTTTTAGAATTCATACTCGAATACATTATTATAAATATTTTTTTTTGTAAAATAAAAATAATCCGAAAAAATAGTAATTTGTCCAATTTTATTTTATAACTCACTGGTATGAGGTCATTCATTTTATAAAAGGAAAACATACGCGTCGAACACTCGGTTGTTGTAAAATACTAAAGTTGGAGGAACGTAGTTCTCGAAATACGTATTTAAAACAAAAACATAAATGTTATTTGTTATTATTATTTTTTTTATTTTTTTTCCATGCTATCGTTTTTTACTAGATTAAAAATCGGTTTCGTAAAAACATTAGATTAAATTTATATTATAATTTCGATATAGTATTTTCAAAAATATTTCACATACGAAGTGTCGTCAATATATTTCGGAGCGCTCAATGTTATTAAACAAAATAAGCGGTAAATAAAAATACGAAAAACCGATAAATGAAGGATTAAAAAATAATCATCTTTGTAATTCACGAACTATAAGCAGCTAAACAAAATTTTAAATATATAAATCCCGAGGAAGTATTTTTAAAATTTAAAAATGTCGACTAATTATCTTTTTATTGTGTAATAAATAAAAAAAATATTAAAATATAATTCCTTTAGTGTATAAATAACGGTTTTGGTTTTATAATATATTTCATTTTTTTATTATATATATATTATTATAGTCTTTACTACTCTCTTATTTGAAAATCAATAGTCAAGAATAAAAATCTGATTTATCGACATTATTTATAAAAAATAAAAAAGGGAAGTATTCGAGTACTTTTAGACTTTTAGATTTTTCAATTATGGGAATAAATATTTAAAATACTCGTTTCCATGTCGGTTATTTATTCGTAGGCATATTTTGAATAATTTTCAAAAATATATTTTTAATATACGAAATTGGTACGGAAACCTGATAAATCGAGTGAGTTGACGACACAACTCACGTGTTGATTTTTGAGCGCCGATAATTCGCTGTAAGAGTTGGCCAACAAATAGTCACCACTAAGCAGGGCGATCTTGTTGCCAAAACACATGTCATTATGAACGACAGGTTCCGGGAACATTCCCGTGTGTATGTTCATAAGGCCGTTGTGCATCAGGTGACTCGTGCGGATCATCTCAGCGATCTCGGCCAGCACCCTTTGACTACGCAAAACACCAGATTTGTCTTCCTCCGCGGAACCGTCGACCACTTCCAAATGGCCAGCAGCCTTTGATACGAGCAGTACGATTAAACCCCAAGCTTGCATATTGTTCCGTCCATTGTACAATAGGCCCCTGACGCCAATATCACGATATTATACTTACACGCTTCGTTTCCGCTCCAAACAAAAAAACTCTCAAAGTTTCGGTGATTTTGTACAATTCCCCCCCAAAATTCGTTAAAAAATATTTACGATAAATCGAAATCACTAAAAGACTCGTATTAAATCGAAATATGATGTTAAAATCGCCAAATTCCTATAAAACTAAAAAGCGCCTCAACATGCATAAAAATATATAAGAAAACCGTATATTTTAATTTAAAGGGCGTTACAAAACATATTTAGAATAATGAACCAGAAAAAATATACAAATATGCCTACAAATACTAACGATAGTGTCATCACCTACCAGCTACTATGTCTTGTATAATGGATTTAATTGTTCAAAAATCGATATTTTTAAACGAATATTTATAAATAAAAAAAAAAAACAATCGAAGCCGATCAAAGTTTACTAATTCCTTTAACCCGTCAAGTTATTCGTATATATATTCGTTAACTTCGAAAGTTAAAAATTAACTTAAAAATTGTATTTCGCTTGGCTAAAAGTCGACATTTCCAAAACTGGAAAATATCAGTTGGCGGTGTCGCCGTACCATGTGCGTTCACTCACTTGGCCGTCTTGAGCAGTGGATGGTTGGAGCTAACCAACCGACGCAAGTGTTTCGCGACGTTCGCTATCTCGTCGCTGAGCAGCCATCTCAAGTTCAGAAAGGACGAAGGGTAGCCGACGATTTTTTCGGCCTCGGACACCGCGCGGTTCCAGTCGGATTTCTGTAAGTTGCCGTTACGCGTCATCGTCGTGGTGGTAGCGTACGTCAACGACGACGAATAGTAAAGCCGTACGGCCGACAGGCTATTGTTGCCGCGCAATCGGTTCAACAGTTCGTGAACTACAGTTAGCCGTGCGACGTTCATGGCGAACGGTTTAGTATTAGCGTAAAAAACGACGTACTGACGTCAGCCGACTGAGATTAAAGGAAGGAAGAACCGCGGCCTATCACCGTAGAAGTGGCAACAAGTTGATCTTGCGGAGTGATTCCAAATCGATTGTCGAGCTTCATTCCACGTCTGGTCAAATCGATTCCGTTTCCAAATTCACCCTTCCTAGCCGAATTCATTCCCGTCTCGTTTTGCTCGGGACGTTTTTATAAATATTTTAGACGTTTCGAAAATATTTTTAAAAATATGTCGTATTACGAATAGAAACATCGAATTGTCCTAACTTCGAAATCAAATCCTGTTGGCATAGGCATTATTTCCGCGTAAAAACGAAATACTTAATACAAATATATACACTCAGCGTGAGAATATTATTTTATTTTATTTATTTATTTATTTATATTATTTTATTTTATTATTTACGACAACTTTGAACGTTGTCTTATTGTGTTATACAATACGTTTTTGTTTTTTCACATTGAACAAATCAAAATATTACCGTTTTATAATCAAATTTGTCGTAAAATACATCAGAAGGTTATAGAAAAGACATGTTTACTAAAAATTGTTTCGACAATCAATACGTTTAAAATAAAATAAATCATCGTTTATAAAATATAATGCAATTTGGGACTCGGGTGATAAGATTAGCTAAGACATGATACTTCAATTTATTGTATAATATCTCGTTAACGAAGTTTAAAAATTGCGAGTATATTATAATAATAGATACGTAAAAAGGTATTTAATAAATGATTATGCAGAATAGTTTTTCATCGGTCCGTCTACCAAAATTCACTATTAAATTTTCGATCATTAAATACAAAAGATCTTTCCGAAAAATTGCGAAATCATTGGTGTCTATTAATGTAATCCAATATCGTGCAAAATTATTTTTAAAATATTACAAAATTATTTGTTTTTAAACGATTTCGAAATATTATATCATTAATTCTAAATGTCCGTACCTACTTAAATATATTTATAAAAAAAAAATTATTTATTTAAAATGTATTTATATAAATATTATTAAACGATTTTTGTTATTTTTAATAAAATCCGAATTATTTACGGATATACGGATAATAAAAAAAAAGAAATATATATATATATAAACTAATAAGTTACACTAATGCTGTAATAGATGTCGGTTCTTGTGAAACACTTAAATACAGAAATTTTAATGTTATATTAGTATTTTCAATTTGAAAGCAGTAATAAATCATTATATAAAAACATTTTGAGCAACGCTAGTATAGATTGGTACATAATAATTTGTTGAAATTAATGAATATGATTTAACGAATGGGAAATTAAATTAACCGCTTGGCTCAATTTTATTATAATATTTAATAATATTTCGAAGTAATAAAACATGAAATTAAATAATCAAGTCGTAAATAAAATGTTAAACGTTTATAAATATCTAACTTAAATGAGAAAACAAATATTTAAAATTTTGTATTCAACTTTCGTATCTTAAATTCAAAAGTCGTCCTCTGCTAACGATTAAGAAATTAAATACGCGAAAGTCCGCGAAATGGGAACCAAATTAGCCAGATGGAAACCGACGGATACTTCTATCTCATTCGGGAGTTGGATGAATAGATTTCTTTTTACGCGTCGTGAGAGAATTGGAAACGGATTGTGAAATATCCATACGTCCGCATATACAGTATGCTCTGTGATTCCGCAACACTATATATAAATATATAGAGTAATATATCTTCGCAGTAAGAATTAAGACTTAAAAATCTCAGAACCTATAAAAATAGATCTACCGTCTATCTATTAGCATTGTAACTTTGGAAGCTATTTAAAATAAGTTAATATTTGAAAACTAGTTATTAGTTCATTATCTAGCTACTTATTTTCAAAAATATGTCGATTATTTTGAAACGCAATCTATTTTTGTTTTTTGTTAACGTGACGATAGTCAATAATTTTACTTGTTCCAAATCGGTAAATTTTTACTTAATATAATCGTCTTTCTTTAAAAAGGAAAACTGACGAATGAAATTAATTACGGAATTAATTTGAGCAGATAAATCCTCGTATTAATAAAACGATTCAATTCGTTATTTCTCGGTTGTTTTTCAAATTTCAAAATTCAAACACGTAAAAACTTACAAATACGAGAGTTTTAATTTTTAAATAACGTTTAATTGTTTATATTGCTTAAGGTTTGCAATAATAATATGATTAAATAATTATATAAATTGTACCACTCATAAAATATACCAAAATAGATATGTAAAAGTATTTAATCTAACGCGTTAAAAACACTAAACAACTATCTGATTACATATATACTATTTTTTTGTCATAAGAAAATTATAAGGTTATAATTATTTTTGTCAAATGTATTTAGTCAAACAATCGATATTGTCCTACTTAATTTTTTGTTTAATGTGTTACTTTTTTGAGGTCTTAAATGTATTGTTGACTAAATAGGTTGAACTTAAAATGATGTTTAAAGAATATTTTTGGAAAAAAATTATAGGAATTAAATTAATTTGACTAAATTTCTGTTGACTGTAAATAATGTATAGTATTGTTGAATATTACACGAAATTAAAAAAGAAATTCCACTATCAAAGTTACTCGTATTACTTTTAATTTAGTTTGATAATCGAATTAAATAATTATTAATTATGTTTAATTATGTAATTTGAGATTTTAAACATACAAATTTTTTTTAAATAGATAAAATCAAAATAGTATTCTACTAAAAAACCTATACTTATCGTACGATATTTACTAAATAAAACCATTTGGTACATTATTATACGAAACAACTTGAATTTATATTTATTTAAAAACTAGTTTATTTACAAATTACCATTTGTTTAACGTATAAAATGTTATATTTTCTATTATGCAAAATTGTTTAGTCGAAATACGTTAGTTAGATTGTTAATTTTTATTAAGTCTCAAAAACAAATTGCTTCGTTCGACCATTAATCTCACTTGATTACGGAATTTTAAAATATCGATCGATTTCTCAAAAATATTCTCCACAAGTAAATAGAATATTATCAAGGTTGTTTACGTTCTGCGGTTAATTCAAAAATATATTTTTTTTAGAATATCACGTAGAAATTTTGGAAATTGAATAAAATTCGAGGAAATTCCGACACAAGTTAAACATAATTGTAATTATTAACCGTGATTGTTCGGACTTAAAGTATTATTTTTTCCTGAATAATTTTTACTGTGAAACAAAGTTGAAAATGTCGATATAAAAAATGGCTTTTATTCTAACTTTGTCGATTTCAATTACAATTAACTTGACATTGGCAAAGTTAAAAGAGTAGTATATTAAAATACTTTTATTCCGATAAAACTTTACAAGACTGCAGGTAGATAGGACTTAAGGGTCATGTTACTAAACCCACGGGACATACTGTATAATATCAATGTAATAGGTAAATAATAATAATAGATAATAATCTAAAAATATTAGACATCTATTGTAGTTAATTTGTTTTCCAAAAAATTTCTCTCAGCTTGACACATCTTTCGACACAATAGATATACGTACTTAATATGGCGTCTCGTATTATATTTATCGGTACGCGCGACAACCATAATAATCCCGTGCCCATCCGATGATCGGATGTTTCGCACCAACCGCGATAAAATACCTACCTATTATTTTAATTATAATCATTAATCGTCACAACGCTTTTAAATCTTATATACATATATATATATATACCGACCACTTTGTAAACATTTCGATACTGTATGATCAAAATAGCTACCTATTATTATATAAGTTCAAACCACACTTGGTTTATAATATCGAAATTAGCTACACGTGATTACACAAATTACACAAATCAGCTACTATATAATCCACGAATTTTATTATTTATTTTGGAAAATAATGTTTTGTCGTGAAAACAATCATTAGCACCGTCGGCGAATAGCGTTGGTGGATAGTCGTTTTTCCTGAAATTCGAATTCCAAAAGATTAACACGAAACAAATTGTTCACTTAATACGTATAAGGTTATGTTAGGCTATTTACAAAATATTTAGATTTGGTTTCGAATTCTCGAGCTTCTGAACTTGAATTAACAACGTCCACGATGATTGTTGATACGCAATTTATAGGTTTAATCAGAAAGTTAAACGTAACACGATTTATTATTTACTAACAAACATAAATAAGCGAGAGCCATATCAGATCCATGAGTGTTTTATGCGTAAAACAAATGTCTAGTGCTTAGTTTAATGGTGACCGAAACTTAAAAATAACGGAGGTCTTTTTGGAAGCCACCATCTCGATTGGTACACAATGCTAAACCAGCTCGAACTTCCTACGTAGTCTATAGGAGTACTCATGAGTTCATCCTCGGAGATTTCGGCCTCGTTCCATTCCTTTTGACTCATGTTTTCTCCACGTTCGTTGTGAGCACAAATTTCCTTTAAATTAAGACGTGGTGAGACATTTCGAAAATGTGTACGTATGGTTACGTAATGTTTAACAATTTTAAATTATTCGCCCGCCTAATTATTTATTTAAATGTTATTATAATAACATTGATAAGCACGAACTCAGATAACAGAATGAGTTGATAATACAAATTAGTTCGTAGTTGATAACGAAAATTATTCTATTTTAATTTTAAATACAATTTTTAATAAAGCTATTAAGGCGTATGACGCAAAGTTGTATATTTTTAAAATATTGTCGAATAATTAACTTAATGTTTAAAAAAATATCTCCTTATAGCTTATACAATTTAATTGAAGTAAATAAAAAATTAATAATGTAAATTGTGAAAATAATTTTTATTTGAGATATATAGTAAGTATAGTAAACATTATTTGAGCAATAATTGTTACACATGTATAACGATTTATCGCTATTAAATCTTAAATAATACCATTATGCTTTTAAGATACTCAATATTTGAATTCTGTAATTCATTTAAAAAATTATAAAAAGAACGAAAGAATCACTCTGAGAAATGATAGTAAATAAAATGGTTGACTTATATAAGATTTTAAATATTTAGTAAAAGCTGAATATGGCAAATATTTTTACTTTAACTAATTTATTTTTCGATAAATTTGATTTATATTAAATTCTTTGCTTTTCGCCTTTCTGTTAAATATATTTGTATTACCATTTTAAAATATCTTAGTTTTTTTTTATTTTTACAATCTAATAAGTTTGTAAATTTACAAAAGTAAAAATAAATCTTAGCAGCAAAGTTAAAATTACTGCTTCACTATTTAAATATTAAGTATTGGATCGTTAATTATAAAAACTAGTTTTTATTCAGTTGTTTTGATTTTTGAATATATAAATATATAAAAAAAATCACGAGTTGTATATCAAATACTAGTAGAATTTTTTATTAAAGTATTGCTGAATTGAGTAAGGTGGGAAAGTGATACCTAGATAAAACTCTAGAACCATTAGAAAATATAAAACAAAATTGTGCTCTTCCAATATACTTTTTACTATTTAATTTGTTATTGGTTTAATACACTATAATTTAAAATTTTATTTTATAAACAATATTTCTACTTGGTAAACCATCAATGTAGTTGATAGTATATTGGACATGTATCGACAAAATTGTATAGTTTAAAATAAAAAGACCTAATGTTTTGTTTTTAAATATATATATAACTGTATGCTAATATGATACAAGTATGTATCTGTTTCTAATTTACAATAATTATTGTAATACCATTGGTGATAATAATTTTTTTTAAATTCACAATTTTGATACCATAGTATTTTTAATAAGTACAATAGTTAGGTCCATTAGCTGGTTGAGCAGGTATTCCTCTTCGCTTCATTCTACAAACATGCTCTTCTAGTCGTAACTTTGCTTCAGTTTCATTCAACACATGGGACCAGAGAACTTCAGCCACAGCACTAGCTCTTGGCCATGACAACGATAACAAGTTTGTTTCATCTACAAATTCACCCCACACGCATGCTTCTCCACCCAAAAACAAATTATTGTCAACTACTTCAGGAATAGTACTTGGATCACACCTGTAAAAATTCAACCAATCCGATCCATATTGTATGTAATTCAAATACCAGCAACTTGATAGCAACACCGGGTGACCAGATTTTATCATCTATAATAATTGTTAAAAAAGAATAAATAATTTTAAACTTTTTGTATTATTTTCGAAATCTTAACAAAATAGAATTGTAAAAAGAATACCTTAAATATTTATTATAAAATAAAATAATTCGTCGCTTATTAAATTGCAACATAACAATTACAAAACACATTTTAACAAGGACCTACTATTTTGTATATAATAAGTGGTGGAATTAAAAACATTAATTATAAATGTAGAGGAATAGAATCCCATATAACCTATTTTCACTTCAACCACTGGTTACCCCTGGAGAATAAATATTTACATGTTCAGCATAAACATTTTATTTTACTAATCCATTTGCAAATTTGGTTGATAATTAAAATAAAAAAGAGAGAATTAATATGATATCTGTAAGGGATATTAGATGGTCCGAAGTACTGCCTTCAGGCTTTCCGGGCCAGTGAGGGTATTGCCGATAACGTGGAAAAAAAAGGGGTATTAGATGACACATCAAATAATTTAGAAATACAAATACAAATCTTGACAAATTGTTTTCTATTGAAAAGGCAAGAACCAAGTCAAGATAGAAGTGGATCATCTATGCCCAATGACTTGAGCTCTCTAAATAGGCTATAATCTACCATATCAAAAGCAGTACTGAAATCAGTTATTATTACATCAAGTTAACCCTTTAATTCAATGATTTCGTATAGGTAGAATAAATATATTGATTGGTATTAAAATGGATTAACATTTATTTCTTAACATACTCACTCTCGGTATAGCTTGTTTAAAATCACTTTTCCAAACATGTATTACCACATTAGAGTCTAGAGTAATATTTATATTAAACAACTCTTCCCATACAATAGGAACAGCATCTAATTGTTGTGTAATACTAAACATGTTTTTGAAATAAAAATTTTCCAATTCTACAACATTATGTATTTTATTGCGTTCCATAAATTCTTTTATTTTTTTATTGCTAGACCTATTAACATTCACAGTATCTTACATTAAAATCATTATCTTCCAATATATGTATTTTATATATTTTACCAAAATTATTTATTTTTCATAAAAAATTTGATTAAATAATTTTTTATAACTTTTAATCATTTAATGTAGTTTCCATACCTATATTTTTTGAAAATAATTTATTTGTAAAATATATAATTAGACTTTTTTTTAAGTAAATAATATTGGCTAAAAATATTTTGACCAGTCAACAGACATACACGCTTGAACACTCACCAACACGATATTGAAATCTCTACTTCGTCACCACCAAGATGTAAATATTGATCTTTGAATAATTCATTAACTTCAGTAAATAATGTTTTAATAAAATTGTAGTTTTCTTTGATAGTCGGGTTAATGGGACCAAAATTATTTGGATCAGACTCTGAACATTTAGTCAACAGTCCTGGAATGCCCCCGAATCTCCAAGATAGTGTATGTCCTAAACATTTAGATAATACATCTAAATTATATAAACATTTAATAAACTATTTGTATGAAAATAACTTACGTACCTGGCGTGTCAAATTCTGGAATAACACGAATGCCCCGAAGTCTTGCATACTCAATTATAAAACTAATGTTATATCTCGTATAAACAGCGTCATTTCCATAAGCTCCTTTTTCGCTATTAAACAAAATATCAAAAATTAGAATATCTATATATACGTATATTTAAATAAACAAACACTACACCATACGTGAGCTCGTAAAATATGAAAAATTAAATTCAAACCTTAGTTTTGGAAAAACACTGCTCTGATATGGAAAACTATTGTCATCTACCATGTGCCAATGGAAGACATTTAATTTTGAATATGACATAGCGTCTAATGTATCGCATATTGTCTGAACTGGCAAATAATGACGAGAAGTATCTAATAGTAATCCGCGGTGTTTATATTTAGGAAAATCCAATATTAATGTACTTCTGATTATAAACTGTGTAAAACAAAAATAGTCGTCAACTTAAAAAAGAAATCTTGCGACAATATTTCTGTTTAACTTGTAAGAAATATTCTATAAATTTCGTATATGTATATGATTATAATTATTTGAAATAAATTACAGTCGATCCGTCCCTGTCAAGAGTAATTAATTGGGAGAAAGTTTCAAGGCCTCTGAGAATACCCCAAACAGAAGATGCTCTTAAAATTCCTCCAGAACTGTTTATTTGGATAACATCTGGAATTATTAAAAAAATGAACATATAGTAATATATATATTAACGTAACAAGGATCAATTAATACAGAAAGAATGTAGAAAATATGACAAAGATCAACAGACAGAAACATTTTTATACACTATAAAAAATATATAATTATTACATAAATATTTATCTATTATTGTTGGTAGACCCGTAACAATATCAGAAGGTAGATACTGAAAGTATATGAAATGTCAATTTCTGACAAAAATAAACATAGGTAATACTAAAAATTTTCAATTTTATCGTTTAACAAAAAACAAACAATTACATTTTTCATTCATATCCAACGAAGGATAATCTTCATCACTGCAGGATTTTATTATAGACACATCTAACTTTTTTAGTGTTCCAACAATGTGAGCTGTAGGTACTATATTTATTGTGGTATTGCTCTTAGCTTTTATAAATAATATTCTATGGTATCTTGTAAGCGCATCTTGTAAAATATAGCAACTATTACCTTTAACCTAAAGAAAAAGAAAAATGTTAATTACCAATAATATATAGA
>JAIPRN010001550.1:0-43505 GCA_025469175.1 Geopemphigus sp. TES_GeoC_2020
TATATATATATATATATATAAGTTTGTAGAAGACGCGCCCATATTATCATCATATAACACGTTCGCTATGTCGACGTGAATTTTCGTGTCGTTTTCGTTCCCGTATGTAACCAAACCTTTCCGAGGAGGACAACGATAATTATTATTGTTGTAAAAAAAACACTCGCGACGTCATTTGCATGACAAATACGATGAAGTGTGTGTGTGTGTGTGTGTGTGTATGTGTATATATTATATATAATATTATATATTGTACACACAAATGACGACGATAAGGCGCGCGAACCGCGAGGAATGACTAATGAACTCGAAACGAGCGTATTTTATTATTATTATTATAGTCGTTAAATCCGATGACTCGACGCCTCATCTCTCGTCGTCGACCGTAGCCTCGGAGACTCGAGGTGTACCTTCTAAGTCCATAAGTGTACTATATTATATATACATGTGTGTATATATGTATATATTCGGTTGCATTGTTGTTTTAAACAGTGTACGCCGTGAACCGCGGACGATGACCGTCGATACGTATCGTGCTGGGTAGATATGAGCCCAAGAATAAACAGAGAGTAAAAATCGGAAAAAACAACATTATGTATATTATACCCCCCGCTGATAACGGAGATTCGAGGCGGTCGGGAGCCGACTCGGCAACGATTTAAACGTCTATTTATAATATACCTCGTACGATAATAACAACAATATAATGGATCTTTTCCGCGTAGTTATCGATCATTTAGCCGTAATGTAGCGTCGTTGTTATTATCTTATAACCTTACCGGGGATATCAGAACTCGATGTTTTGGACAATTACGAATTAGACAATAAAATTATACGTTTAAAATTATAGTACCGATTTTTGTTCTAAATTAAAACAATTCACGACGTGCGTAAGAAATTACACGAATCGAGTCCGGGCTATGCATATGTAATTAAAGCATTTGTTGGCATTTTTGCATTAATATCTCATTAAGTTTTATGAGTTTTTCAAAATCTAATAAAAACAAACGGTTCGTGATGAACATACTTATCGTAGTTTACAGTTTCATTCATTTATTATTTCGATTCTGCATCAGAAATCGAACGTAATTATTATTATTATTATTATTATTATACATTTACACACATATAACGAAGGTGAATATATTCCTATAAAAACAATTATTGAATTTATTAATCCGCTATAACACTTGGTTGCAACACGTATAATGTCGGGCACGAATAAACAAACAAGTCTTGCCTTTCGTGGACAAGAAATGTGTAGGAAAGCATCATTCACGCCCGCAGTGTCGCCCGGGTCGGTCGTATCGATAAGACGATAAATATTTCATTATTATAGGTTGGCAATTACGTCGGCCGACGACGTTTAATTTTTTTTATTTTTGTAATTATGCGTCGCTGCCCACTACGCGGTTGCGTAATGTCGTCGAAGTTTGGTTTCCTTTCTGTTCAATCGGTTCCGAGCCGATGTGAAGCTGGCTTTTTGTATTCAATGGTTGTAGTGGAAATAAAAAATAACTGCAAAACGTTTTGAGTAAAATCGATAACATTTTACCCGTTTTTCGATATTTTTTAAAATTAAGGCCAATGGGATATTTAGTAGGTAGTCATACGATTAAGTTTTACGAAATGAAACGCATATCAATACAAATTGAGTCATGTAGCTTTGATTTAAAATTATTTGATTCCGTTTCGATTAATCATAAATTTTATATAAATGTAGTGTGAATATTTTTTCTTTTGAGTTGAAATGAAATTCGTAAAATTATACCAAAACTTACCACGAAAAATGTTAATATTACTGAAACGTTAGTTTGCCAATACAAGAAACGCGTGTTTCATAACATGTCTAAGGTTAGTTTGGAGTTTCCGTTAAGTTGGTGACAAACACCTAAGAAAGCTGCAAGAAAAAATTAGTTACGAAATAATATTGTAATATTTTTTAAGTGATAAATAGATACCTATTTGGCAATATACAAATCGTTAAACAGATATTGATGGGTATTTTTGCTTTATTTTGTTTCAGATGTTAAAAATGTTCCATAGAATTCAAAGTACGTATATTATATTACTGAGGCGAAATTTCGACATAACGTATATTTTATATTTGTTCGAGTACAATTGTACATTTGTAAATCACAGCAAATCGATTTAATAAAATTAATATAAGTGTTTTTATTCGTTTTGTGATACGAGTATTTGTTATTTTTAACACGCGGCGAAGTCTTATTAACAAAATATAGTATACGTCAATAAGTGTACCTACGTAATATCCGTTTAAATGAATCGTATTTTTGGAAATGAAAATGACACATCGTTCGTAGTCATCGACGGTAACATTAATGCGTTTTTATAGTACCTACTATGTATGGGTGTGTGTGCGTGGGTGCGTATATGTGTGTGTGCGTGCGTGCGTGTGTGTGTGTGTGTGTGTGTGTGTGTGTGTGCGTATCGAATTTCAATAGATTCAAACACAGTCAATACACGTACAAACTTAATATAATCGTGTATGAGCTGGTATGTTCAAGGATGGATGTTAATTAATTAAATATAAAATATCGAATTCTAAAGAAATTTAATGAAATTACTTAAAGCGTTAATTTTTATTAATGAATGTATTTAACTCTAAATACAAAGGTACAATTAAGTTTTTAACGTTTTAAACGTTATTTCATCCCGATCGATAAATAAATTAATCTAATATAAAACAATACGCTAAACAAATATATTTTATGAAGATAATAAATAATTCAAGCGATTCACAAATTATTAACTTATAACGTATTTCGAATTTAACTGTCTAAATCGTTCAAATTCCGTGGTGCATTCAAAAATCAAGTATATTTAGAATTTTAAATACGTTTAAATACAATTAAACAAATACCATCGAAAAATAAATTTGAAAACACGTCGTCATTATATAATATTACATATATATATATGTATATAATTAGTTTCGTTTCTGTTCATCGATTTTGTTCCCAATGAAAGTCAAATTTCAAACTCAATGACGCGCGTGGACAGGAAAAAATAAAAATAAAAAGGAACATATTATAATGCGAGAGCGACGGATGATCGATTACACGATTGTATTTGCCGCCGCGGGAGGTACGTTGCAGCCCGGACAAACGAACTTTGAACCATCCGACGGACTGTATAGCAAGAAGAGCCGCAGCATCGTGACCAGTCTGGTGCCGCTGGTGGAGACTTTAACGGTATTGCAGTAGGTTAATAGTTTCGTTGTACACAATACAACATATAGTCGTCATCTTCCAAACATATGAAGTAGCGATGGGGATAAGTTTATCTCGATGAGGAAAAGACTATTATATCAAATAGTGTAAAAACTGTGATTATAAATATGTTTAGAAGTCGACAACAAATGCCGTTGTTTATGAACGAGTTGTTGAAATGGTATTCTTATACTAAATGTAGTAGTGGTTAGTTTTGTTACCTAATCTGTTCTACGAAAACCAACTTACATAACAAAAAGAACGATCGCGGTTTTATGGAAAATCTGAAATTTAAAGGGTTGGTTGCGCGTAATATAATATTTTAGTTAACCGAAGTTATTAGCGATTTTATTCGATTTATAAAATATATTTTAACGACTTTTGACGTACAAATATATTTAATATAAAAATTACTCGTGATTTTTATTTTTATTATATTAACGTCACTAATTTATTATACTTTATCGTGATAACGAAGCATTCGGAGTTAGTTATCTATCCGAATTTTATAACTTTGTTTCTCTGTAAAAATAATTTCTACATCATACTCGTCGTTGAAATTTATCCGATCGTTGCTTGTGGATCGTTATATTATAAAAAATATATGTCCATACATAATTCCGACTTGGAAATGATTCCGATCTAACGATAACGATACGTTCCAATTATGAAATATATTAAAATAGTACAGGTTTGATAATAATAACTCGATTCGTAGTTTTAAATGTAGAAAATATTCGTGTAATAAATATTAAACTGCAGTGATTAAAATATTAAAAAAAAATCAAATCAATTTATATGTAAAAGATATTTTTCGATATTTATTATATGTTCAGATATTTTCATATATAATGCCTAAAAGCACTAGGCGTAATAGTTGATTTCGTATTATAATTATGATATATTAAAATTGACTATATAATATAAATTACGTATACAATATTATATATAGTTGATAGCTCGCGGTGTTTCAGTCTCGTTTTGTCTAGCAGATTTAAGTACGTCTTGTGGCTTAGTGATAGATACCTACCGATGTTAACGACTATAATTATTAACGATTTAAGTACGTGTAAGATGTGTACGTGACGTTCAATAATACTTAGATTTATTTCGCTATCGAAATTATTAAGACAACAAAATCATTTTGAAATATTGTTCTTCCTCGACGTATTAATTACACGATTGTTATTCAATTGTCTCCACGCTGCCGTCACTTTTTGAAGCAATGCAGGAAGTTTCCAATTAGAAGATATTCGGGTTGATTAATCACGTTCGTCATTATTATTATTATTTAAATATCATCAAACAATATGCACTTTAAATTGATTTAAAATTTTGTAGAACAAAATATAATTCACGTAATACCAATGCTGATGAATAGAGATGGCGAGTAACAACTACCGGAATTCATTTATCAGTCAGAAACCCACAAATTTATGTGGTCAAATTTCGTTCTTAGTAATTTTGAAACAGTTATCACACAGATCCTTCACGTGCCTCAATTCGCAATTAAATGATTTTAAGGGCGAAACGTTTCGCAAATTATAAAACTCACTTTTCGTCATTTTTATTGGATATTTTACTATTTTGTCATCTTTATAAATTGTAGGACGACTGGTTCGAAAATCATCACCAGTGACTTTACCATTTTTCAAAAATCATTTATGTCATTCAAATCTTTCAGTTCAGCTTAATGTATATTTTATATACATTTATGTTTCAATCACTTTAAAAAAGTCTGTTTCCGATTTCATGAGTCCGACACAAAACCTAATGTAAAAATTCGTTGTTTTAGTTGATTCGCCGTAGCGAAAACTAACATACATATTGAGTACCAACTTTTGTCAACTTTTGGTTTTATTTACGTAATTATATGTTAGTTTTTGTTTTATGTTAGTTTCCGGTACGTTTATTTTTCAGTCCAGATATGATATTTTTGGTATGATCATACATCTAGTATTTCGGTATGTTCTATATAAACGTTGTTTGTTGCTTACCTGGAGTGTACTATGAAGGTGATTTAGTCGGTGGCAGTTAATTGATCCATGACCGGGAGCGGGTGAAATAGGAAACATTTTTTTTTCCGATCATACATTCTGACCGAAACCAATCGACGTTTCCTCCCGTTTACTACACTAATCGTCAGGAGATGCCATTCCAGGTCAAAAAACCTTACCCCACTACAGCTTGCGTGAGTAATATGTATATACATGATCTATGTTTGGTATCTGGTACACAGGTGAATTTTATTTTATAACAAATGTCATTTGTTCACGTAACTAATGGATCAATAAACCGTTTTCGTAAAATTACGACGAGCGTGTCGCCCCGTTCTATGTTAGATTCTAACCCAAGCATAGTCTATTTTAAGAATATTTAACAATTACGTAAATATATATTTTATACAGCTTTGTGCCGCTTTAAATACCTTTCCAAAAAAAATTATTACAAATATTGCACGGAGACATAATTTATCTGCAAATGGTGTCCAAAAAAAGAACTAGACTAAAATTCTTAAAAATTAGAATTAAAAAGGAAAACTTCCGTAATTAATTAAATTAATTTGGGGTGTTCCATATTTCTTCGCGTTTTCAGTATTATCGATATTTTTTATCGCGGTACGCAATTTGATTTATAATTAAATCCATCCTATTTAGCATTTTATCATTTGGAGAAATGTTCATATATTTCCTACATTGTTGTTAAGCTTTAATTATAAAATAATTGACATTTTGTCGATTCGTACTACTATACGATTTTTACTTTATTGCGTGTGAGCAATACCATATGTTCCCGATATGATATTACTATATAAACTGCCAGTAGTTAATAAATATTTTTGTTCTTAATTTAATAATTGGTTTTTGTAATTGACAGGTTAGTCAATTTTCGTTTTAGATTCCTAGTTTATAATAAAAAAAAATACAATTTTATATTTTACGATATTTTTAAATATTATAAATAATATTGTTGAACGTAAATGCATAATGTTTGCTCAGAAGTAACAATGTACAAATTAATAGATTTAAGGATGAAAATCTTAATTTGATTTTTTTATACTATTTATAACACATATAAATCAAAACAATTAAATATATAAAAAGTCACACATATCGTGCGTTGTAGGGCTAAGCTTAAATTATTTACAATTGCAGTAGAGAAGACGCGAAACTTAATTAGAAAGTTAATCGTGAATTATTACAACAGTGTTTAGAAATCACTAATCACAATTAATTTTTGGTAAGCGTTTAAATAGTATATATCGAACAAAATCGATTAGTGTTTTGCGTGGTACGACGTTATGTTGCTTTTTACATCATATTAGCGGCGATTTTTCTATTTAGGAATTAAAAATTGAATACGGTACTAATATTTTCTCGTGTCAACTTTAAAACTATAGAAAAACTAAAAATGTTATAAGGACTTAAAATGTCACGACTGATTTCCGTCGTATGTATATGAATTCTTCTGAGAATGTGTACGGTACGTGTGATGTAACGCGGTCGATGCAAATTAATCGAAATTAATTAAATAATAATCGCGCGTATATTGCGTAATGCCGCCGCTGCCGTCTCGAGTTCGTTGCCAATAGAAACGAAAAAACGCACGTTGTAATCGTTCCATATATTTGTATAATATTATATAGTAGTACACTGTGTCTAGTCAATGCATATCGACATATATATATATATATATATATATATATATATATGTAAGTATGTTTTCCCGTACGTAATCATTTTTGTTCTCATCGTAAATCAGTCGAGTCGCCATTCGCTTCGATGTTTATTATTCTACTTACATAATTACTTATACAGATCGTTTCTAGAGTCACGCAACTCAAGAGAGAAATTTCTAATTAAGATATTTGTACGATTAATTTTTTTACGATATTTATGTATGGGGTGTTAAAACCCTATATACAATGGCATAATTAATGTATACTCCGTTTGATTTGCTCGTGTAGTTTCTTACACATACGGAAGTAGTTATTTTTATATTTTAAACAGAGTGGCGTAACTGATGACTCGCGGACTTCACGTCACGTCACGTAAATTTAAGACCCTCGCGGCGGTTTTATCTGTAAATTTTTAAGAATTACGCAACAACGATGAAATGAAACAACCTAATACATTTTCGAATTTAAGTCTTCTGATCGAACGGTCAAAAATATTATTATACATTATGATTTACGATAACGTTGATTATAAACTACTAACTTTAGTAGGACAGATGCGCGTGAGTAACGTAGTGATATAATTCTAATTCATTTTATAATCGTAACAATAATAAATTATAACGGAATTAATATATAATTATCGATAAAAATATATTATAGTACAGTTGCGGACCGTTTTTGTAGGTAGTAAAGTATAATACCAACATACAATTTATGAATCTAAAAGCCAACTTAGGGATCCGTTTTTTATTTTTGCTAGAAGGATCAACTTTTCGCGTTATGTCACTGTGTAAGTAAACATCGTTGGTGAAACTCTAGTATATTATTTAAATGGCTGAAACGTTTTATAAAAATTAATAAAGCAATGGAAAATCCGAGCAAATTTTGGTTTTATTAATATGCTACTAACATATTCAATAATAATTAAACCATTCTATTATTTATGACCCGAAGATTAAAAAAAAAGAAAGAATTTTTCTTTTTAAAATAACGACGATAAATGTATTGTTTTTGAACAGATATGCTTAGCTACATTAAAGTATATTAAGTAATTACTTCTAGACCACTTGTTCAATATAATTATATATGTGTTAGTCGTATAAATAAAATTCGACGATACTCGTACAATAGTTATTTTTCCGACTCAAGGCGATATCCGATATTTAGCGTTCGTTTTTGTGGGAGACAGAAGTCGTTTACCGTAATACAACCTCGAAGAATATTGGTCGTCAGGGTCATCATATTATTATTATAATATTGTGTAAATGGACCGATTGTGTAGTATTTTCACGTGTCCGTATTATGCACGCCTAAACGATTCAGATTTATAATATACAATATGGTATACGTCACTCATTGTGTCTCGAGAAATCCGTATCACTCTCGTTGTCGTCGTCAATGTTCATACATATATATTAAGATGTGTCTATGCGGCAATTTTTTTAAAAACATTAAATAAAATCGTGCTTAGAAAGTCAAAAAATTCGTCGTACACGTTTTTTATTAGATTCCCGAATCTCGTAAGGAAACTCGAAATTGCGACGATCACTCTTCAAGAACTAAAATATTGGCGTTCATCAATCAAAATTGCTAAACGTGATTGCCTAAACTATATTTTTTGTCTCCCAATACTCGTCTTAGTTCGTCAAGATATTAGATAATAACTTTTTTCTATTTTATGCTGTTCCAATTTATGCTACAATGCGTTATTTAAAATCATTTTAGTTTACGAAAAAAGTCGCGTTACTATTTATATCGTAACTTCGAGAAATAGATAAAAATATTTACAGTGCTAGTCTGTTACCACACATCTAAAGTAATATGCATAATAGTATCAAGTTTTTATAATTTTGTTTTCTATGTTTAAATATTCAACGTTTGAAGTACAACTCGTACACTCGAAAATTAACTGCGATTTTTCATCAGTGTTGAATTTAGTTTTAAATATAAATTTTTATACAAATAAGATGGTTTAATACATTTTGATCAACATGTAATTTGCCATATAATATGGCAAATCTATTTGGATAATGTATTTTTATCTGTAGACAAAATATAAATAAACATACATACATACATACATACATATATATATATATAAAATAATGAAAATTTGAATATTTTATACGTCTGTAGCGGATCAATACCAAAAATATTGATCGAAACCGATCGTCTTGGATCTATCATTTAAGAACCACTGATCAAAATGTATGATAGTCGTATGGGAAAATTCGAGTTATAGACACGCGTCATACGAAAAATCTGTATATGATAATAATAATAATAATAATAATACGGTACGCTATCTCGCCGTTCAGACTATATTATATAGTTTGCGGAACCACTAGCGGTGTATAATGTGTAATTACTACTGATCGTTTTACAAAGATAACTTCAGAAGATCGTCGAATCACCGTAATATTTAGGAGCCGAGTTCGAAGAACCGAAGGGCTTTAGGTTTAATAAAATACAATTTGGACGAAACCGATCGTTGCTTGGCTGTCGACCGTTGCGTAAGTGTGGTAAAATTGAATTAGAGAGTTCCGTATTACGGTTTAGTCACGCTTAGATTTACGATAACTTCGACAATATTTGGGTACCGCAACAGTTATATCATTACATCGTGTGTGTGTATATAGCTACGCAGATCTGTTTGTTAGATAAAAAAAACAACGACGAATAAAACGTTCGAAACGATTACGGCACGATATTCGATATTATAATACAGGGTGTTGTCCCGAATACTATGTTGGTTTTACGAATGTAACAGTTTCTTCAAATTCCATTAATTTTACGTTTTTAGAATATCGTTTCAACGATAACAAATCATGTTGTGCGTGCGATAAAGGTTATTAATTGTTATTAACTGAGGTCGTTCATGTAGTAACACTGTCCACGAAGTTCGAGATCGTTCGTTCACCGAAATTACATCATCCGTTTAATTTGGATTATTTCAGGTACAATTTCTCTTTTTGATTTCGGAACGATTGCAGGTTCATTATCGCGAACAACCAACTTCGTGTAGAAAAATGTCACGGAGACGGGCGGACGAGATCACACGACCTAGTAGGTCGTTGCCGTTCACAACCGTGATTAGAAGTTACGCCTTCCGAAAACCCTTCGTAAAGTAACGTTACGTTTGGTACTACGCTTCATTTCGTTGGAATCACAAATTGTCGATAAGTTGACGTAATCGTGAACTTTGCCAATAGAATTTTCGCTTGTCAAAAAAACGGATATGTCGCTATATGTTGCCTCCGGGTATTATTTTTCGTCGACGTTTTAAATATTTTTGTAGTAATAATTAGCGTCGTAGCTAACAAGTTATTTTGAGAAACAGTAACTTATTAAGTACATAGTTACTTAAAACAAAATTTATCGCATTGAGTAACTCAAAATTAACCGAATTTCAATAGTTTAAACTCTTTAATGCCTTCGTGACTACGGTACTTCTCCACATCGTCGCGACTTAAAATTAAATATTCGAGAAATATTCTTAAATCGATCTACCCAAATTACCATAAAAATATATTTATTAACCATTTATAATTCTAATCGTAGGTCGTCGTTTAAAGATATTCGATGTATAATTATAACGAATATGGAAAAATAATTTATATTTCTCGATATGGATATATAGATCATCTCACGATACAACAATTCATCCCGTGTAACATTGTTTTCGGACAAAAAATTTGATAGCGTTTTGATAGAGTTCGTAAAATATGGTGTCGGTGACTTTTTTAAATAATATTCGCTCACGTTATCCGTGCAGTTGTGTAGTCGATATAAAATGTGTCAATCCGACGACGGGAAGGTTATTTTCCCTATGTTCTTGTACCTGCTATACGCCTTTATTTTTGCTCCGTCGACGACATTCTTGACGACGAGTTTTTGCGGCGCATTCGACGAGAATCGACCGTGCCACAATTATTCAGTCATTATGCGAATTTCAATCCGTCTGAAAGATTGCAAAAAGGAAAACCATTCAGGACCACCGAAACATATTTTAATCGAAAAACAGAAACAATAATGGATATGTACATTATAGAAAACGGTTTGACAAACTGCCAGAGGACGTTTTGGACAGTAATTGTGGTTTACACGCAGATTTTAGACGATACGCGCGAAAAAAGCTGGCAATTTCTTTACGACGATTATATTGTTGAATTGTACGCGCGAGTTAACGTTTCGACGTATCAGACTTATTATAATCACTACGACGACCAAGACGCCGCGATTAGTGGTAATTATTTCGACGAACCACTGTCGAGTATTTACGGATAATGAACACGAGCAATTACAGATCGTCGTCGTTATAATACACAGCCGACAAGTATCCTTGGATCTGTTTGAAATAATACACGCTCGCTATATCATCGGTATATCGTACAATAGTAGTCGGCGGGCGGTCTTTTGATATTTTTCGTTTTTACAAATTGCGTACGTTTTGATCGGTTTCTAGGATAATTGTATGTATAGTATTCGGAAAATGTTTGTTTCTGGGGCTTGAATACGTGTGCGCATTTTAAGAATTCGGGATAACAATATTAAAACAAATATACATACTTTTTTTCAACCCTACAGAGTTGGAATTTTATTAAATAAATTAGCGTAGACTCACATGTTCTATGGCTGTTGAATATTCATGTTATGAACCTATTACAAATTATATAGATGATATGTAAATATACGTTATTTTGCCCCTTTAACATAAAAAGTTGTTTAACAATTTAAATTTTAAATTTCGGTTGAACGGTTTCTACTTTTTCGCGTATTACTGAGTGTATACGACTACGATATTTTATTTCGAATAAAATTTTTATTATTAACGATTTTGGCGTTGTAAATATCTACAAAAGGATTCGCAAACTCCTAAATTGTTAAAAAAAAATGTATTTAATTTACGTAAATTTATCGATTCTCTGCACGTGCAGTACTACTGCGCAAAGGAAAATAGTTGAATCTATGCGGATTTCAACAGACGACGTTTGTAATATTAGTAAAATTGCGTCAATTTCAAAATAAGTTTTCAAATAAAATTTTAACGAAAACCTGCATCTCGCGTTATATGTTTAGGATTTCAACAAATACTTCAAAATCAAATCGGTCTTGCAAACGAGATTTCTGTTTATAGACGAGACCAAAAATTCGAAAAATATATTCCAATTATTTAGAAAAAATTTTTTATGGCGTTCGTAAGTATTCTAATATGTATTCTTAATACATTTCGGAATAAATATTTCGTGGCGGTCGGTAAACTTCCTTCAATTTGTCTCTGGAAAGACGATTACTGTATCCGTATCGTGGCATTTATAGTAATGTCGACCTCGAGTTCACGGCGACGTTAACGAAAACGTATTATTAAATCGTTAGAAGCTTTATATTTTTTCTTGCACTATAATGTAGGAAAACCGAATTTTCAACTCCAAACGTATATTAAAACGTATAAAGTCATTTGCGTCACATCAGAAGATAACCTCAAACGAGATTATAATTATTATTATTATTTATACGTTGGTGACGGATGGCGTATCCGCCGTTATTCCAATAAGAGAAATGATGACAAAATGCGCTACAAAGATTGCTTCTCTCACGAATTTCACGCGTTTCGGTATATTGTTCGCTTTTCGGTGTTACGAAAATAATAATAATATAATTTTTAAAATATCGGCGACTCTAAGGAAAAAACACAACGATTTTTATATCGCGATCGAATGCCTTAATAATGGCGTTAAATTAACGTTTTTTTACCGCGTAACGCGAATGTATACATTTATTACGTTTTAGTGTATGGGTTGTTGACGTACACTAATTATTTATACTTGTAAACAAAACGGTTGTGTTTTATACATAGAAGTTTAAATATTTCATAAGTTTCAATATTTTTAATCGAAATAGATTAGAAATTTGGCATGAACAATGGAAATCCGAAAAAAATCTACAACTATGATAAATTCGAAAGAAACCGGCTTTTTCAATATACAATTTTTACAAATAGCTGACAATACTTCCATTATTCATTTCCTAAAGCTGAAATCGAATTTTCGATGTTGAGGTGACTTAAATATTTTTCTAAGGAACACGATGTCGAAATGGAAGTTTATTAAATTTATTATTTAAAAATGTTATTTATAAACACCGAGGGGATATAATGTAATAATAGAATAACAAAACTATTATTACAAATTATCCAGAACTATTCAGAGTGCGCGAAATAAAATAACTTTTTAATACAACCAAACAGTGTTTCCCATAAAAATAATTCGAAATACGTCCCAAATAATAAGTAATATGAGTAGTCTTGTTATTGTATGTGAACTCGTCACGATACGTTTACTCCAAAATCAATAAATAAATACCGAAAAATCGTAAATTTCGTTGGAAATAAATACAATCGTTCGTATGCCAACGTAAAGTATACTGCGATAATCGTGGGATTTGTAAAACGTTCAAACTCGAACTTATTTCTTTCCCGAGTTTTATCCATTTGGCACGGCAATTTTCAAACGATATTGTCGATATTTTTTATTCACGATCATATTAGAGAAGGAGAGGCTACTATCGCGATTATGAAAAAACGCTATTTAAATTACACGCTGAATTAATGCCATTTCAAATTTTACAAAAAACTATAATTAAAATTGAAATGTATTTTACCGTTTTCGATACTTTTTTGTGAGTAAGATTGATATAGATTCGTTCATTTTATATCCATTTAAACAAAATAACACACGTTAGTCATGCTATTATTACATTTATCTACTCGGATTAAAGATAAATACGCGAGCTGTATATACAAGCAGAAGATTTTGAAATTCAATGATTGAAAGTCTTCGAGAAGAATTAAAAGTTAAAAATTCTAAAGAAGAAAAAATACAGTGTTGGTTCCATTGTTTTCGCTTCAACGCTAGTATTAAATTATATATTTTATATTTACATATTTTTGCATATTTTGCGAGTTAACTTTAAACACGAAATGTATTTTTTAACGTTTTTAACAATTGGACATTGTTTAACCGAATGAATATATAATATAAATTTTATATTAAAGAGTAATATTTTTAAAAGCTTCTTTCAAGAATTTTGGAGTTTTGAGAATTACTTTAAGAGCTATTAAAATGATTTCCTCCGTAAATAATTCTATAAAATCGGTGATTTTTATTTGAATTGGATAAAAATAATATCAAATCGTATATAACTGTAAAGATTTATTTGAATGTAATTTTATCCAAAATGAATTAACTAATACGAAATGCTTAACATTGACTTGACTATAGTTGGAAAAATATCTTTAAAAAAACGAGCGTTCCAAATAACTGATAATTATAGCTGAAAAAGATAAACAAGTATTTAAAAAATATTATCGGCGCTAATATAACAGGATAGAAACTTTTGATAAAATTTATCTCTCGGAAAATTAGCGAAATTCAAGCACCCGCCACGATCACGTCATCTTTATCAATTTATAAGAACATATTATTACTATCAAGCTATAATTGGCAAGTCAATGAAAAAATTAACTCAAATAATTTAAATATAATTTAATACGTTACCGTTAAAATTCAGTTATTATGAAAAACATTGTTAACTAGTCACGTAGTTTAAACTTAAAATGGAAAGTAATATTAACTCAACTCGATTAAAAAATATTTTATTTAATTTCTTGATTATTGAGTTAAATATTAACCTTTTAAGCTTTTAATTTAGTACTCACTTTTACTATCAAGAACCTGACATAGTTAACCTAATCTATCCTATTTCAAATTCGACAGCTTATATTTTAAGTTTGATTATTGCTATCTCTCAAATCGCCTGTAAAGGATGTTGTCGTTTAACGTGGATAACGTGCGTGAGCGCAAATATGTGTGTGTGTTTGTGTGTATGTATATGTATGCAAGGATACTTGGGCGGAACCGTTTATATAAAATCGTTTGCACATTGACTATACGTTAATATAGCGGCATTGTGAAATATATCTGTTTGCTCCAGTGAATGGAAAAAAACAATCGGCCGCCCTTGACAAGAGACGTTTCACTTTCGACTCTCGCGTGTATTTATCATTGCGACGGTCCGCTGCCGAACGATCGAACCGTTTCTCACCTCTCCTTATCCCACCCATTATCGTTCATCGTTGTCACCCACAACCGCAAATAAGAAGAATTTAAAAATAATAGAAACTTGGATCCAAATTTTCGATTCAACATTACGAAAGTCCAACATCAACTAGTTTGAAACATAATTTTCGTATATATTTTTAGCATAAACGGTCAACTTATTTTGTTATTGCTTAATTGATTTAATTAGATTAAATTCGTATTGTAAGAATTTAACTCTTTACAACTAATTATCGTAATTATTAAGTCTAGTAACGCGTTGGCTGTCGATATCCATGTCGAAGTTTGAATTGCATTATAAAACAACACTTAAAGACTGAAATAACTGTCTTCATACTTCAAGCGTAACAAAATATTAAAAATGACTAACGAAAGTTGACTTCGTAAATTGTACACCATAGATTAATTTATTATTTTATTTTTGTGAAATAATTTTAGGTTGTAGTTCCTAAGTTAAAGTTACTTTTTTCTTATTTCTTTGAAATCCAACGATGTCAAAACTTACCAACGATTCCGACCTTGATTTCTTGGTTCCGATCTAACCTTACCTTATCTATCTTTTGATTCGCCGGTAATCTTGAGATTTAGGATCACTTATGAATTCGGGATCGTTTTGAATTTCAAACAATCAAATGCCATAACGTGTTCTATTCGGTGGAAATACAAAACGATAAAAATCAATCGAGTTACAATAAAATCGAAGTTTTCTGTTTTCTATATGTCACAATAATGTATTGCTTCTTTTAGATAAGTCGTGATTTGTTCGCTCAAATGCCGCGTTCCAGACATAGCGCACGCCTATGTTCAACAGCAGCACATGTACCGCTATCCGTCTTCGTGCTAGTTGTCTTTCTCTTTTCATTCATCCGAAGATGAATTGTGGTTACGAGCCGCGTTATTGTTAATTGTTTTTTGTGCGTTTTTTTTACTCCTTTACCGTTATACGATAATCGATCCGCCGTGACGTGAAAATGCCGAACGTCGCGCCCTTCTGTACAAAACATTCAAATCGCCACGGCGTGTTTAAATCGAGTACGCGTCTAGCATGTTACACTATATCGTCGACGGCTTATTCGGTTTAGCGTCGCGATGTGTTGTTTTATTTCGCAACATAAATGCATTCGACGCGAAGAATTCGTGTGTGACGTATACATTTGACATATTTTACGCTGCCGTCGATCGTTTTGTCGCGTACGCGGTGCTATCGCTGATGTAAGGAGTTTCGTCTCGTTTATCGCGATACAGAACTAACACTAATTTAAGGTTCTCAGTTTATTCGTAATTTTTAAGCGACGTAAACGCAATTAATATCTACATTGTCCGCAAAACGGATTACTATTATAATTATTATTACGAAACCCATTCGACCGGTAAATATACTGACTGGCAAAGGGCGTAAACATGATTGTCTCGAATCGAAACCAGCTTGGCCCGAATTCTTTTTATGGGTATCGGAAGGACGTGTTACGCGGAAATCGAAAATATCGAAAAACCGAAAATTTATCGATAGTATTTTTAACCATGACGAACCCGTCCATTTTTCAGGACCGATAATAATGACCGAGCGCGGAACCGGAGCCCAATTGCTGTTACCGCTGCTGTTGTCGTCCGTCGTGGCTACCGCGGTGGCCCAATCCAATTACGACCAAGTCGAGAACAGTATCGACTTCCCAAATCCGGACAGGGGCCTACCCGAATCCACCGTGTTGGATGGCAAGGTCACCAAGTTGGACGAACTGTCGCCCGTGATATTTTTGAACAGGACCAAAGCGGCGCTTAATTGTGCGGCCGGATACATGCAGGTAAGCGCCTAACGTTCGGACGAACTTAACACTCTGCTAAGTCGAACGCGGTATTGGTTTTTTTTGGAGCGAATCATTTGTCGATAGAAATAATATAAGAATGTAGTCCCTAATCGAACAGTAAGTATTTCGTTGAAAATACTTCGAAAGCGTTACAACGTCTGTAGAATATTAATGATTTTTATTTTTGCGAAAAATATAAAATTGTATTACTTCGACGTGTACGCTAATCAAATTCTAAACTATTTTCGGCTATAAAATTATCGATAAAATAATCTCGATATTTTTGTTTTTTAATCCGTTGTCACTGAGATTATTTAATATTAAATCTTCGACAAAACGAATACGATATTTTATATTGTTCTATTTACATATCCTTGTAATATTTATATTGATCAAATGTCTGTATAAATTGGCACCAAACTTGAATGAAACGAAACAACGCGTTATTTTTGTGTTGAGCTTCGTATCTATTGGTCGTCATAATGTGTTTGCTTCATAAAATGTCAAATTCACAAAAATATATAAACTCGCTCCTCGGTTGCGATAGATATGCAACAATATTGCAAACAACAACATGCACATATTTTTCGTATTTTTCCGAAACATTCAAAAAAAATATTTATAGAAAATATTTACATAAAATTATTTTTAGTTTATTTCAGTATGTTTCAATAGAAAATTTACTGCCTAAAAACGTTTATTTGATTTCCTCTGCATCTTAACGAGTATATTTCTTCTACGTGTTTCGCAACTGCGCGATAAAGAATATCCAGAAAAGTCTCTATTACGAATTCGGTGTGTTTAGATTGAATTGAAATTCGAGGAACCGTTTTACGGTAGAGCTTACGCGGACTTCGACCGAAGCAGTGCGTGCACGGTGACGGGCAAAGGGAATAATTCGGCCAGGATCGATTTACCGTTAAAAGGATGTGGTACGAAACAAGTATGTATGAGAAAGGGAATCTATACTAATAGTAAGAGAAAATTTTCAGTTTTAAAAAAAAAAATTCTAATCGTTTTTGTATTCTATAGGATCCTCAGAGGGTTTTCACCAACAACATCGTGGTTAGGTTCCATCCATTTCTAGAGATGGACGGCGACGAAGTAGTGACTATAGTATGTAGATATCCTCCGCCAATTGCTCCGCCGCCAGCTGGTAAACCGAATAAAATGTGAGTTAACGAAAATTAAATCGTATTTTGTTTTTAATATCGCTTAGACCAAAATACGTTCCGCGTAAATGTATTAAACAATATTTTATCAACGCGTTATTATAAAATACCAAGTTTACTTTTAATTAAATAGTCGGTATTTTTCAAAAACCTTTTATTTAAACGAAAACGTTTTAAAATATATCAGCTACTCGTTTAATTTCAAATCAGTTATATATATATATATAAACTTAATTCCGAATAATTATTACGGGTAAACGTGTCCGTAAACATTTAGATTAATTATCGGTTAGTTATTAAAATTCCAATATTTTCGAGGATTTTTTTATGGTTATAATTTATCGAACGAATATTGCGGATTATCGTATTTTATATAATATATAGAATTGGTTTAAATTAAACGTCATATTCGTTGGAACGCTGACTGTTTTTTTGGGTTCAATTCGATTTATTCGCGTAATTTTGTGTTTGGACAGTATCGATTTGCCGTCGACGCCATTGGAACCGCCGCTGAAAGGTTTCCAGATATTGCTGATCGTGTGCGGTATCTTGTTCCTGTCGCTCGTCCTATTGGGCCTTGGCTGCTCGTACTATTGTCTCCGCAACCAGCAAGTGCAAGTAGTACGTCGACATCCGTTGTCGTCCGTCGGCGGTTCGGAGAAATTGTCCGACTCCAGCCTGTCCATGTTCGACGGGCTGAAAATACCGCGAGCGCGTGCCCCCACGCTGGACAGCTCATCCGGCTCCGAAATGGCGTTGGTCAGCGCTGGCGATACGTTGCCCAGTGACTATCCGTCCGAGTCACCGAGTTCGGGTCATTCCGAGGCGGAGGACGTGGACGGCAGGAGCCTGAGACGTTCGCCAAGCTCGGGCGGATCGTACGAGAACCGAGCGTTCCAACAAGAGTACTACTCGGACCGGTACCAACACCACGAGCTAATCACGCCACCGTTAGTGCAACCGAAATTCGACGTACAACTCAGGGTAAAACGGGCGGCACCGACGCCCAGCCCAACACCGCCGCCTTCCGAGTCCGAGGCGAGTATCGCGGCCCTGGAACGGAATTTGACCACCATTCTGGAGAGGGACGAGATGACGACCAGCATCGTTGACGAACAGTATGTTGTTGCGCCCAAGGCCCGCTCGCCACCCGTGTATTCGACGGTGGTGCGTAAGGACAGAGACGAGGCTGAATGGTATCGTACGGAAGATTCGATAGCCGTGGAGAAGAGAAGATCGCCACCACCTCCGACACCGCCGAAGATGATGACCAGCCACCATCGTACCACCGACACTAGCACCGTATCCGAGCACATTAGCGAGACGCAAGTGGACGTGTTTGAACCGCCCGTAGTGCCGACCAAGCGGCCGGAAATCACGTCGCATACGGTCGACGACGTGTTCCTGAAGACGATTACAGAGAAGAAGACCGTCGAGGATATCGAACGTCATAGGCGTGAGGTAGTCGAGTACAAGCCTAAGCCGATGCCGCCGCCGGCCAGCTGGGACGTAACCATCAAGAATTACCCGAATCCGGACGCACAGTATCCACAATCCGGCGAGGACACTGCCACGGATTGGGACAGTTATTCCGAGGCGTCGTCGGTGGCTGGATATCCGCCACCGCCGCCGGTTGGCGTGGATCGCCAATCAAGAATCCAGTCTTACATGTCATCGTCGTCAGCGACGGTGGCAAAAAGCTCGGACGACGAACAACACCAATGGTACCTGAGCACTATGGAAGTGCCAGTGCCGAGACCAACCAACTGGGAATCGTTAGTCAGGGTGCTGCAAGAACCAGAACCTGAGCCAAACGCTCGTTACCGGGTGGAGCAGACACTTACGCTGGATGACAAACGCAAATGGAGGCAGATAATTACCACCGAGTCGACTTTGAGGCAATTAATCACGGAGGCCACTGTCAGAGAGGACTTCGAGCGGATACGAAGCGATCCCAAATACGAGCAAATTTTCGAACCGGAAAAGTGGGACGTGATCATTCGCGTGATTGCTCCGCCGCAACATTACGATAACGTGCAAAAGTCGTCCACGGGATCGACGAATCGTTACGTAAAGAAGAAGATCGAGTTCGAAGGGGCACGGACCAGGAGGAATTCACTTCCGACCGTATACGAGTACGACTCCGACGACGGGTCGAGCGTCAAGACGTTAACTACCGCCGACGACCACGGTCCCATGGGTCCAGCCAGGTCGAGGAAAACGTCCCGGTCGAGCTTCAAGTCCGATATGGACGTCAGGTGAGAATTGATTAAGTATGTAATACTAAATGGGTCTACATTCCTAATGACGTCCATTCCAGACAAAGTGCACAATTGAAATACATCCGACTAAATTATATATTGTTCAATTTCAGAAGCGAAATTAATGTGTGTACGTTTAACTTGTTCGCCGAACAGATGTAGTGTACTGTTAATTAACTATCAAATTTGACAACTCGCTATATACATCGGCATGTAATGGATCTTGTCTATCTTGATAGCCTAAAATTATACAATTCCGACTAAACCGTCGTATTTTCGAAAGTTTTTTACGAAATTTTTCGAATATAACGAAGAATAAATGTTCTCCGTTTTTCGTACGCTCAAATCACAATGGTCCAATAATCATTAATTGGTTGATGGAAAACTGCGATCTAGATCTTATATTACGAGCTTTCTTCGTCTGACTTATTTGATATTGCCCACAGGTTAAATATTGTTTCTGGTTCGTTGTTTTTACTTGTGCCATATCAAAGTCCTTTCTCGTAGTTTTGTATATTTTTGATACAAAGTAGTCGCATCCTATTAAGTTCCAATGGCGTACATTTTTCTCTTTTATTTAAAGAGTAAGATCCAATTCTACGAGAAAAATTTTGTTTTAATTAACAAATACACGTTCGTTCGTTTCTTTTAGAATCACTCTCCGCGTTTCTAGCTCGCGCCATACGTTTAATATATATAGAGATATTTCGCCTTTTAAACATATCGATGGTACAGCTCGTTTATATAATTATTCGTAACGTAATTTACGACGTTTACGTGGCGAAAGAAACAAAAGGAATAAATACCTTTATGGGGTATTAATATTATTATCATTGACAATGTTAACGAATTATCAAAAACTATGTCGAGTGATTCCCTAAATTTCAACGCCGAGTAATCGTCATCAATGCATGCACCTCCTGTTACTAATTTATACTTATTACGGGTGCGCAAGTCGGGTCAAAATGCGATTTCCGAGATTTCGCTACATTTGGACCGACTAAGGGGGTAGGGCAACTGAGAGAACACGCTGTAGCGTAAGTAATTTTCACGAAACAATTTCTTCTCGTAGGTCGATGAGCGAAATGACCGTGGACTTCCGACGACCGGATGTGCCGGACAACTATAGCGACGTGAGCTCGGTGTACAATTATTATCAGCCGCAGCACCGCGACCGACGTGGTTCGTCGTATTACGCGGACGACGACTCGGCCAGTCTGGTCCGGTCGCTCAGCCAACCGTCGCTGGCCCGTTCCGCGTCCGAGTTCACCGAGAACAATTGGGGCCTGCCGATCCGATCGTACGAGGACGGTGACGATCTGAGCAGTCTGGACCGCACGCCCAGGTCGTCATTCAGGACGACGCGTGGCGGCGGCGGCGGCGGACCGGACGACGTCCAGGAACAACGACACCACCGTCGGGAGGAGCACTATACGTCCACCACCGAATACAGCGGTACCGACGGTGGGACTGCGGCCGGTGGCACCGCCCGGAGAATGTTCGGCGGGCGCACGATATCCGCGGCCGAGTGGTTCCACGACTCGGACGACAACGACGCTACTTACAAATTATAATCGTGACACCGTTTTTTCGCGCGCACCGTGATTTGCCGACGGTATCTTCAACCATACACCCGTCCATCCGGTTTCTATAATTTTTTGTATTTTTTTAACGTTTTCCCCATTATTGCCGTTTGTAATAATAGTCAGTAATTGAACGGACACCCGATTCGGTGTCCCTAGCTGGTCAGGTGCAATAAATTAACGATAATGTCGCCGGCGCGATTGGTTTCGGGACGGCGAACGATTCGATTTCGGGACTGTTCCTCTGAACGCGTTTTACGTTAGATAATTGCAGTGGACGCCGTCACCTGGTTGCCACTTTTCACAACAAACCTCCTCGTCCAAAATAAAAAACAACCGACTACGAAACTGGATGGTGCACTCGACGGGTGTTATATACCGAACGGAATTGTCCGTCTCGTATCCCGATGACGCGTATATGTTTACTGTCGAAAGACGATTTTATTATCGACCGTTCACGGGACTATCGCTGACAACGCTCCGTCTAGTGATAAACAAAACAAGACCGCAAGAGTTAAGTTTTTGGTTGTACCTTGGTCTTGAATTACTACGTTTAGTTTTCGTCGTATTAAACAATTCCGTTAAATGATTTAAATTTATAGATAAATCTCGGATTTCAATATCCCAACGTAATTATGAAAATAGTAATTCGCCGATAAACCGGAAATACAAATTATATTTAAATAATATATCGTAGCGAAAGGCCGAAAAACGTCTTTTACTTACCGATTTACGTTTTGAAACACGAAAAAAACATTAAGTTTCGTTAAAATTCCAGTTATAATAATGATAGATAACGTATTTTAGATATACGATAGATATACGTCGCGCGTATTCAGTTATTTGCAACGAAAAACAAATTTCTTTTAATTATTTATATTGTTCGAAAATAAAAAGAAATTAATAGTCGGTAATAATTCAAATCGATTATGACTTGAACACATCGTTTATCCGAAAACTACGTCTTGGCATCGAAACTCCATTTTTTCGGCATTAATATTTAGTTCGTATTAGTCCGTTTTTTAAAATAGGAAAATATTCGCGATTAGCTAGATAATCTTAGTCTTGTTCCCGCGTTTTCTACGAGACAATTTCGCGTATCACTGGCACCATCCAGTTTAGAGTCGTACACGTAATATTACTAATGTATTACGTTCATTATCACCGCAATTTATATAACAACGACTACGCGTCGTACTACAATAATTATTATAATATTCTAATTATATCGTTCGTATTTCGATTAATTTTTACTAACTGTATACTTAACGGGACTATGTTCAAAACGAACTCGTGTTGTTTTTTTTATAAACATATATTTCTTTAACATTAACAAATTGATTAAAAAACGTTTTATCGATCGCGCGTACCTCACGCGATCAGCACGTGCCAAACTAACTATAATATATATATATATATATTAAATCGTTCGACTTGTGGTACTCGTTATGCAAAATCGTTTTCACACACACACACACACACACACACGTGTTTTGTATTTTTTCGACCCCTTTTGTTATTATTCTCTTATTATTTATTATCATCCATCGATTGTTCCTATCAAACGATTACTCCTAAAATGGATTTTAGAACAAAACTACGAATAGTAATACATTCCTAAAAAAATTCACTGCCTTGTAGTTATTTTATGAACAATGAATATTTAATGGCTTAGGTCGTTATGGTATCGAAGAGAATGCGATAATTACCGTTCATATATTAATTTAAGACAATCGACACATCGACAATTATTATTTCTACGCAAAATCTTGCGAGGGGTTGTTAAAAATGTTATTTCGGACGAAATTTCGTTATTATTCGAAAGAAAATTCGATTTAACTGTTTCTAAACTCGGCCTACCTTTTCAATTATACTTCCGGTTTTATGTTTGTTTTTGTGTGTTTTTGACTCTTCGTTTGTTTTATATTGCGTAGACATGTCGATATTATTAACGAGTACTTAAACATAGACGTGTTCTCAAAGTCATATTATATTATTATAATATACATAATAGTTAATAATTTTATAACAATTGTTAGTTTTCTAATAGTTTATTGAAATGACTAATGAATAAATAGTCTAATAGGAATTTTCATTGTTCACTTGTGTATTAATTTTTTATTATTTTTTTTTTGTAAGTGAAAACTGGAGATTTTAATTGACTAGAAATATTGTATAGACTATTAATATTATTATTATACTTTATTAATATAGTAATTTATAATGTTACGCGAAATAATAAATCAAAATATTTATCTTGTGAACATATGTCTGAATTGTTTTGTTTATATATTGTTTCCTATTTTTACAAAATAACTATGTTATTGTTAAATATATGTCAAATAGAAAAGTTAAATATTAAACAAAGCGCGTCGTTGTCCAAATGACATACACGATATAAAATTAAGCAAAAGATAAATCGAGTACATATTATACGGTAACGTCCTGTAACGTGGGCATCTGTTGAAATTTAAAAACAACCGTGTCATTTGAGAAACAAAAACGAAACAATTACGATAAGCGAATTTGTCCACATTTATCCTCTGGTTTCGATACGATGTTCGATACTGAATCAACGCATTTAAGATGTTCACGTAGTTGAGAATAGATGGTCTTGTGCCAAAAATTGTTTGTGTACTCGCGATGAATTTGTAAGCCAATTTGCTTAGAGACGTAATTTTTTCCTTTTTTTTCTAAACCGATTATGAACGACCTAATGGAATTTTCAAAATCACTTAACGAAATTGAAACCGAATATTACGGCGAACGGAAAAACTAAGACGAATATTTAGTGAAATGTTCATAAATATTTGAGTATATGCTCTGTGGTGTACGTATATGTAATCCAACTTTCAAAATACTTTTTTTTTCCACTTATGTATAATAATAATAATAATAATAATAATAACAATAACAATAATAATAACAGTAATATTAAAATAATGCATTTATATGTTCAAAAAAACTATAATTACAAAATTATGTATGAAAAAGTTTCAAAACTATATTCATTTAAATAAAATATATTGTGTTTTTTATTATTTATTTTGCATTTGTCAAAAATATAATTAAATAAAATAATACAGGATTCTGTCGAGCGTGTTCAAATAAACAAATATTATAATAATTAAAATATGAAATTTTTTTTTATAATTTCCAATTTATTTGTCTTATTACCATTATTATTATTATTACGTGACCGGTAAACGTTGAAAGATAGTAAACGACATTTTAGATGGCAATCGACTTCGGTAGAAATTCAATTCGCCAACAGGGAACGTGTGGTACTGAGCTCCCATTTATAATGTAATAAAGGCTTAATGCTTATAATAATGTTGATAAGATAAATACAATTGATTCGTGTACAGTCACGAATTTGTTTCTTTTTGAAATATTTTTTCAAATAAGTATATAACATTATCTTCGATATAATTTGAAGAACATTTTCTAAAATTTAATGAAGTTTACTAACGCTTAAAATTGTGGTTAAATCGAAGGTAAAAGTTGAAAAAAGGACCGTAAATATTCGTTTCGTTCGTTATTGTCGTTAACAATAAAAGTGAAATTTCGATCAAATCGGTTTCTGACTATAAGATAAAATGGTTTAAAATGAAAAACATTTACTTCATTTTTTGAACATAAGAAATTTTCTTTTCCCCCGGAAAGTCTGTAAATACATTTATTTTAGCTAGTATGATATTGTGTATATAATATTTCTCGCTTCAGTGTTTATCTATTTTGCCTAACTTCTACGCCTTGAGTTTTAAGACCATCGTTGGCCGTGTTTGGTGAATAATTAAAACTTTTTAAACTTAAAAGTTTTTTTGCCATTATGAAATTCCGTAAATTATACTGCCAGCATATTCTCTTCCACTCCGCTTCAACATTCCTCCTACCACCTACGTACCGCTTCGGAATAACGATTTCCAGTCTATTACAATTTAGGATTATACTCGCGAACTTATTATCGTCGGAAAACTGTGATAAGGAAAATTTCGTACATCCCGAAGACGTCGTTGCGCGAAAATTAGTTATATTTTGTTTTCGTAAAACGATATTAATACTTTTCTCGCGCGTTTAAATACGGGTCCATGATCTGTCATCATTTTGCGTGAAAACGTATCAATAGCACTCTATTACTACCAAATTCGATCTGTCAGCCCTTCACACGACGTCTCCGCAACGCGTCGTATTATAATATTGTCGTATATCACTATTTATTATACAGAAGTAACAGATTGTGTGGTGTCTTGTACTAATCCTTTTGCGAAGTTCTGTCAATATTTTGAACGCAACGTTGACTTTACATACGATTATGCGAAAACAGCTATTGTATTTGAAAAACAATTATTTAATTATTGTATCATTATCATATTAACACGAACCTTTCGAACATTCCTAATATTCGTTAAATTGTCCTGTTTTTCTTCCATAGTTTTGGAAAAACAGAATGTACAGATAAATATTTTCGTTCATTTAGATCTTAAAAATTTCCGTCATGTCATTTCGTCGATTTGTCAAAGGCCTCACGACAATATTATTATTTTTTTTTTACAAAATAAAATGCCATAGACCTTTTTACATTTATTTATTAATAATAACGTTAATTTAGGATTATTCTAAACGTATTTTCAATAATTTCCACGATTTCGTAATTTCCTCATTAACCTAATTGAAAACACTCAAAGAAATACGTTATGACATATTTCTGTCTGAATTTAATTTTGTAATAACCTAAACATTTCGTAATAATTGTATGTCTTCTAGATATAGGTAAAGACAGATTTTTCAAAATTAAAATTCACCTTATTAACGTACTATAGACAAAAAATGGTTGAAACGAGAAAAATTCATTAATAAATTATTTATCGATGCCGAACATTTTTAATTAAAAAAATTATTTTTATTTTACTCTAGAAAAGTTATCGATGATATTATATAACCTATGCTCATCGATCAACTTCTCGTCCGTGAACTGTTTTTAAATGAATGCCATAAAACGAATTAAAATACGATTACACAATAATTATTAATCGAAATTGTAGAACGTAATCGATTCGCTTGCAAAGTAAAAAGTTACGAATTTTAAAATATTTAAATCCGTTAAAGTTTCATATGAATTTCAAAGTTAAAACTAAACGAAATAACTATCCTTAATATTTTATCTACACGTTATTCGCACATTGCATTAAAGCGTAATAAGGTTTACTACGAGTATACACGTTTTGTTTGATTTTAAGAATTTTGTGGAAAATTAGTAAGTGTTTATTACATCAAATATTATACTTAAATGCGCATAATAATGGAATATATTGTTAAAAAGATTTTACCCGCAGAATAACCTTCAGTAAGTTACCATTTGTTGATCAACTAAATTCACATTATCGACTTGATGTATTTATATTATATACGTGTAGTAGACATTTTGAACATATCGAGTCTATTTATATATTTCATTACAGATTATTGAAATAAATAACTAGTAAAAATTGCGAGTGTCACCAAATATTATTTTTGAAATGGTAACAAAAAACTTAACTCAATGTGGTGAAAATCGTATTTGTCCACAGTTTTACCAGGTTTTAAAAAATGTTCGTAGTTTTTTGCACGCTTAAAAGAAAATTATTGAGAAAATCGAAAATGTGTTTTTCTAATTACCGAAAAGTTAATTTGAATTGAATAACCTGAGTATTTGGACTAAACTAAAAAACTGTTTTTAGATAAAATAAAAATAAAACGTACTGTTATACAGTCATTACATTTTCGCTTTAGTCAATGTCTAAAATATCAAGCACAATGATTTTTCTAAAAACGCGTATTTTCAAAATGTGACGGTCTATAACCATATTTTAAAAACATTTTATTATTATACGGGAATCTCGAATACACTATATATTATGTAGTAGTTTAAGTGAGGTGACTATAGGTTATGGCACTGCCAACTTCACAAGAAGAGATTTAGTTCAATACTTTTAAAAATGAATGTAAAATGAGAGATATATTTTGTGCGTGTGTATATATAATATTGGGGTTGTTTCATGAGTTGAATCGTTTTTTAAATTAAAGTTATTTATATATTATATGTAATATTTCATGAGAGTAAAAGTGCGCGAAAGAGAGAAAGAGAGAAAATTAAAAGCAGGAAGTACAAAAATCGAGATGTACAGATAAAAAGTCGACGTAAATTTAAGTGGTGGAAAAATAAACACCCTACACGTTAACCGACTACACAAAATGCAATATTTATAATGGAAAAACTTTAAAAACGAACACGATAAATCCCTTGCTAACGTTTTTCCACGAAACGAGCATATTCAAATTTGGAGTATAGCGTATAAAAAGTACGTTATAGTGTATTCTTCAAAAAAAAATTGTTCGCAAATTTATTCCCTGAGTATCACTAGGTTGCCTTTCTTTACTATTTTTTCGACCTGGGATGGAGAGGCGAGGACGCGCGATTTTAATTTTCGCGTTTAATAATGAATGACACGTGAAACGGCGTCCCATTTAAGAACCTATCCACCAGTGATTTTGTCTGAGATCGTAATTGTGAAATGTAATCTGATACGATAACACCGTGACTTAGTCTCAGGAATAAGATAAAAAGGAAAAAATTTCGAAAACGTGCCTTCTTATATGTGATACGTGTTGGAAAAACGCTGATTTATTGTATTATGCGGTTGCGTTACATAAGGAAAAACTAAATAACGATTATCGTGTACATACATAAATCATAATATACATTACGATGTAAGAAGGTAAATTCGAACAACTTTATCATATTGGCCATTCCGCCTAATAAAACGAAATTAGAATATAGCGTTTTATTATTATATTACGAAATAGTGTACGAATACAGAATAAAACTATTTTATGGTTAAGAATTTATTTCGAATTTCCTATGTGTGGGTATTCGTTAAAAAGCATATTATCAGGACTGCGTGATAGGAAAACTCCAGAAGAAAATGTCCATGTGTGTGTGTGTTTTGTCTTTTACCTTTTTGTACCATTGTAATTGGTACCGTCAGCCGTTTGGTTTGACGCATAATAAAACTTTTTAAATTTATTACTCCTGTTGTTTCATTTTATTTGGAAACTGTATTAATTACTTTTTATGATCAAAATACATAAAACTTCGAAATACGAGTGTACATCGTATAATATTAGATTAAGAGAAATAACGAAATACGATTATTTAAATATTCCATTTAAAGAACTAGTAGTTATATAAAGATTACATCCATATTGTGTTGCGAATTTATTTTTAAACATCTTTATTGATTCACTCGAAAATAACATACAAACCTTTAATTAACCGAATATTCTCGTTATGATTTGTGTTTGAATTGTAAATATATATTAGTTCTTTAAGATATTGTATAAAAATATAAAGATAAACATTTGAAAACTAATAGTTTCTATTTTTTTTTCGGGTGTATGTAGTGGGGATTTAATTTTTGAAATATTCTACAAATAATCCTTAAAAGACGCAACAAGGAATTTAAAACGCCGACATAAAATTCGTTTGAAATGTTGGCAGATAATCGTTGGTTTGCACATTTATAAAAAAAACCCTGTGAACATATATTGTATATATACAAACGTGTGTGTGTATATATATATATATATATATATATATATATATATATATAAGAAACTACGATACTTCGATATTGTTCGATCGGTACAAGTGTCGAGGTAAGTAGATAGTGCCGTTCGTAACTTCACGGAATATTCCCGAACATTAGCTCCAGTCTCCCCCACCACCATGAAAATCTAACGGAGGTTGGTTAGGTAAGTGTCAATTCCGTCGTCGCAGTCCATTTCTGGTTCAATGATGCAATACATTTTCGTCATAGTGATTTTACGCTGGCCAAATTTTTACGAAAGTACACCGCCATTTTCGCAGTTTGTTGTGCCCAAAAAAACCACGTGACACTGTAATTTTGATCAACAGTCTAAAATGATATTATTTACCTTTTTACATGTGCGTTTTGTCCATTGTCGTCTTCGCTGTTGTCGATGTTAGTCGATCGAGTTGGGCGTTTTGTAATATTCTTCTTTTCTAACCGATTATGGTCCGCTAAATTTTATAAATTAATCACATTGTATCACGTTTATTTATTCGTAATGTTCTTTATTCCGAAAAATTGTATTGGTAATCTCTCGTTCAAAAGTTTGTCGAAATCTCCGTGATATAATCATTTGAAATGGGAAAATACGTTTTGTTTATATATATATATATATATATATAAATAATGAAAAAGTATACATAAAAAGTTGATGACTTGTTCGAAACACAAATAAAAAAAATTAATACAAAACAATGTTTTGACCGGATAATAAAATTACGACTTTCAAGACAAGGAAAATATAACGTATTAATTGAGTGTAATTTTTAAGTGAAATTTAGAAAAATTTCAAAATGTCTGACATTTTGTATGTTATGTCGAATAATCACGATGGCTCCTTAGCCACACGAATCGCCAGTGAAGTAATCGAGCGTTTCATCGGAGTGGATGGGAGATGTAGTGTAGGTGGGTAATCATCCTTTGGGATTTATATCGACCCCGATGGAAAATAACTTCAACGACTACGGAGTGGACAAACAGAGTGAAGTAGTCGAGTCGTCAAAGTTCATTGACCGTATTTGAATTGTAGTAGTACCTGGAAAATTAAGTTTCGAACGGGGATGGAGAAAAGGATTTAAGAAGTTGACCTTACGTGAGGGAAAGAGGGTTTCCTCAGGTCATCTCTTAATATAAGATCTAAGCAGTCGAATATGATTTTTGAAATATAAGTTTTAAGCGGAGCTTTAAATCGTGTAAAAATATTTTGGTTTGGATTTCGATTATAGGTTTTTAGTTATTTTGGTTTTGAATACGATTTCGACACCAGTTTATAATTATTTCGACTTTATCAATAACAATATTTAAATAACGCTAACATTATAATATATGTAAAAACATAATTTATGTTATTTTATTATTTTATAAAATTTTATAATAAGAAATATTAAGAAAATTACTGTTTGGTTGTAGAAGTATTTTTACAAGTTTTTAATAAGAAAATTCGTTTACTAAAATAGAATACAAGATTTCTATAAACAAACGTTTTATAATGCTAAGTGAAGAGCTTATAAATGGGACAAATTAATTATGGATTATAAGTTACTTTTTAATGTTGTAAATCAAAAAAAGTCCATTCTTCTGTTTGCCTCTAAAAATTTGTCAAACCAATTGATATAATAAATACATTTTAAATACAATAGCGCCAGATTTGAGAAAACTAATTCAATCTCAATTTATGTTTCAGAACCTGAAAGGTTTTCGTTGTTTTTAAAACTGTTGATACTTTCATTGCACCTTTTTACGCTAGGTCCTTGTCGATAGCGCATAATATCTTTGGAAAATACTCGAATTAATAACCCGCCGGTAAAAAATCTGATCTCCGGAAAAATCAAGTTTTTGGAAATTTTCCAATTTCGGAAAAGAACACCAATTATATCATAACGCTTTAGTTAGCGTCATCCCTGCGCGCGCGCGTGCGTGTGCGCATGTGTACGTGAGAACTCTCCCCTTTGTCCCACTGCCGTCGACGCCGCCGCCGCCGCTGCTGTGGTGATGGCAACGATGTAATGCTCAGGTGTGGTTCGGCGGGGAAAGTATGGGAAGGAGGAAATAGTTTGCGCTTAGAGGTCGCCGCCACCGCCGCTACCTGTTACACTGAAAGCCGTTTCAGAGAGAGACGGATTTCGTTTTAGTAGCGCCGAATTAACGGTCTGATTCGCATCGGGCACGCACGGGCTACACAGGATACCGCACATATTACACCGCATTAGTACCGCGCGCGCACAAACGTGACGCGTATATTATTTGCTGTGAGGTTTAAAAGAACGCACGAAGAACAATGCGTTCGCTTCAGTGACGTCGAGATTTCAATAAAAGCAATACTCGCGCTGGAATAGTGATCGAAGAAAAAGTGGTTCTCTCAGCCAATATCGAACACGAATTGTAGCTCCGACAGGTCAGTGTACTGTATTCACGTGTCTTTTATTCGTTACGGGATCAAATAATGTATAGGGAAACGAATTTTCTAATCGTTTTTTTTTATCACGCCTGCTGTAAGGGGTGAATTTGTGTTTTCGAGGCAAAGAAAACTCCGTATTTTGATACCGTGTAAATTTTTTTTTCGTTATTGCTGACGTTTCGCGTTTAGTTTTTGTGTTTTATTTCCCCACTTTGAAATTAAACGCGTTGGAAAACCATTTAGGACCAGAGCTAGTGTGCGCTTGGGACTATATAATGTTTATAATATATATATATTTATTATTCTTATATACGTGTGCGTACGCAAAATATTATGTAAATACATACACGACCGCCACCAAAAACACCTGGGATCAACATTTAAAAACTAATTTGTCCGCTAGCCTAAGTATTAAACATCTATATACGTGTTGTATGTCGCGTAGTAAAAATATTGTAGACCGAGGTTTGTGACGCACATATGATATATATGCAACATTTTATTTCGACGATAATAACAATAACAATAGGAATAATAATAAAATAATAATAATAATAATAATAGCTAATCGCATGTCACACTGAAGTTTAAACAACCTTATTATTATTATATTTATATATATACGGAATATGGGTACTTCGATATTTTTTTGGAATTTTTTTTTAGGATTCTGAATGAAGCGAAATATTAAAAAATTACCAATATATACTTACAATTTTGTAATTTCAGAAACTGTAAATTGATTGAAGTAACTTTTTTTTTGTGTATACGTCGTGTGTTAATTAAAATTTTGATATATACGTTTTAATTTTTTATCTTTGATCCTAAACATAGCAAGAAATTATTTTTTAATGACGTTTACATTTTAATTGTATTTCAAACAAAGTACGAAATTCAAAAAATTATAAATTTTATTAATAATAATAATATAAAATTACATAAAATACACTACAAATGCTGTGTTAAAAATCAGGCACTAGGACCTAAGGGGAAAATAGCGATTCTGTATTATGAAAATCTTAAAAATACTAATACACTAACTGGATCTCTTATTATATATTTTGTAAAAAAATTGATTCGGATTGATTATTTTTAATAATTTTTCCCGTTTTCCAACCTATGATGAATGCATATTGTATCAATATTGGTGTACAGATTACCAACTACAAGTAATGTTTAGTATTACAGTATGATAATATAAAATATTAATAATTTACAACATAAGTGTCATTAGAGTATTTTATAAAACTACAATTTTTCCAAATTTCTTGGATTTATCAGTTGGTGACTGTCTTTAATAAATACTTATTAAAATCGAAATTTATGGCAGATATATAACTTTTTATACTTTTTTATAGAGTTGTATAAATTATCAACGAAAGAAATTGTTATATACCGATATCAATTACACAAAGAATTCTGATTTTTAATTTTATAAATTAAAATTTCCAGAAATTTAAAAAATATCGAATCGAAATCGAAAAATCGAGAAATATTTTTCAAATATGTATCTATTGAATTTAGAATGCTTTGGGTTTTTATTCTTTATATTGCCCTAAACACGTTTTTGTCTATAAAGTGTGCTTAGATGACTTTGATATGCCTTACATTCCGACAGCAAATATCATGTAGTTGGTATTTTAATTCGTATGTTTTTAGAATTTCCCAATAGATAATTTAAGTGTAACAGATATAAATACAAAATAAATGATAATTTTTAAATATTCTTTTTAGGCACTTTCAATTGATTATTTTTAAGAGCAAATTATTCATAATATTTTGACGATATTTATCGTATTTATTAATTTTAATAATTTACTAGCATCTCTGAGAATCGTTTTACGAATACAATAAGTCGGCTATAATTTTACACTGCACTTCATAAAAGAAGTGAATTTGTACGATGAATGTATCTTACGAATTCTGAACAAGTATTATTTTTCATTTTATTTTAAACATTTTATCATTTATGTAATATTCTTAATTTACAAAATATTAGTCCCCTTCTTTTCTATTTCGTAATGTATAATATCCATTAAAGCTTCTTTAAACTGATACAATATGTTCGGGTATGCGTTATTAAACGTACCATTAAATTTCAAAAGGAACGTTTTAAAGTTCTTGATGTACTTGATGAAAAATTCAACGAAATTGGCGATGAGGGGAAGGAGTAGAAACTTTAAGTAGTACCGTTTTAGATTTATATACACAAGTATAGATATTTTATATCCTTTTTATGTCTAAACCGTATTATCGATTCGTTGCTGTGGTTACCAATATCAATATTGATATTCTCAATTTAGCAAATAGATATATTTATTTATATATCGTTTCAAAAGACAACTTGACGTAGATGGAAATCCAAGGACAATGTTAAATATATTCAATTATTACAATTCGTTTTATTATATAACAATGTCGTTAATTTGCATAAATTGTAAATTTTATTTTATTGTACACTATATTCGCCAATAAGTATAAAAATGTATAAACATTTATAAAAACATGAAATTTAATAAGTTTGTTAGTATAGGTTTTCATAACTTCTATTTTGTTTTTACTCGATTCGAATCCACCGCTTATACTTGACGATGTTTTATTTAAATGTGACGGAAAAAAGATTTATACAAGTATAAATACATATCATTTAGATTTTGGTAAAAAGTAGGAACGTATCGCTTTTATTTACTTTTTTATTATTGAAATAAATATTTTATTTAAACAAATTTCGAATTTCGAATATATCGTATGTTTTTTTTGTCACATAATAGTTTTACTTCAAATTGCGTAACAATATTTGTGCGAAAAATGTAATTTAAACAATATTTCAACTTCAAATAGGTTGTTTAAAAGAAAATTATAAATATAGTTTTTGAGAGAATTGTCAAATAAACGTAATAATATATCGTTATGTTTATGTTCGAACGCATATCACTTACAAAAAAAAGAAAATTTGATTTTCTGTAAACGGGAATTTGATACCTTCGTGTTTTTAAAATAAACTATTATATATGCTATACGTGTTTGGAGAGACGGTTTGAAAATTTTTTAGAACGTGCGCTCGTAAAATAATCGTTTCGTTACGAATGACAGGGTGCGGTTACCAAAAAATTGAAATAATTATATTCGGGTACACGCACGTACTCACTTCTCTAATACGTCATTGAATAATTATTCAAAATCATACTTAATTTCTCGCAATTCTATTTTTGGATATAAAAACATTATTTAAAAATTGAATATTAATTTTGATTTGAACGTTATTTAAAGATATTTAGATTTGAAATTTCGTGTTAACAGTATGACATAAACTTAAAATGTATGGACATTATTTTCAAAGGTTTTATAAAAATTAAGTGCCTTATTATTTATCTTAAAAAACTTAAGTTTATATAAATTTTATTACTATTGTCAAGAGTACTGTAATTTTAGTGCAATCAAATAAACTTTTCCTTGATCATTTTTCGTACTAAACATCGGTTTTCATGATTATTGGAAAACTTTGAACTATGTGCGAATGTAAAGTTATTGTATTCTATAAAATAAAATTGTAACGGTTTTAATACCCCAACAAGCTTATACAAGAAAAATGCTACGAACCTGATGATTATTTACGAGTGATTTTTGTTGGTATTTAGTAATGGCAGATTTTCTCTACACTATCAATCTCGTTTATGTTCAACGAGATGGATAGATTTGAATAACGAAAAGAATCAATTGAAACAATCACCGTAAATCGCCGCTGATGAATCGTTGATAAAATAACATAGTTTGACCGAAGTTTAATTACTTAAACACACACCGACCTATTTTATCCTAAAATCTTAAAATTCGACGCGTTCTTGCAAAATCTGTATCGTTTTTAGAATAAAAGAGTACATTGAAGGAGATTGATCTAATTTTTAAGCTTCATTAAAATGCGTTATATTTAAATCGGAATTTTCCTCGCTTTTGGGAAGAAAAAAGATCGAAAGAATATAACGTCTGTACGTGTGCATATCTCTGTATTGGCGAGGGAAGGATTTTATTCCGTACGATTTGAAAATAATTGATAAATTGGCTGTACGGTATATTTTATTTAAATTTTTTCTTCCTATCGATGGTTCGGATAAGGAGGGCACACTATATACGTATAAAATATACATAATATATGAATATATATTTATTCATATTTTATACAATAATATGTCGAACACTCGACTCGTGCTGCTACCGTCATTACATTTCTGTGACTACGTAACTATATCACGGATTTTTTCTCGTTAACTACAACTCTCCTTTCCCTTCACATCGACTAGCACGCACTGAACCAAAATACTGGCAAATTTTAAATTATTATATTTTTGTTTTAATTATTTTGTTTTTTGAACATGGATGAGCAGTGAGACCAGGCTATTATATACCGCCGCTAAATATTTTTTGAACGCGATAATCTAAGAAGATCATAACGTAATCATTGTCTCACGGGACAATTATCAAAATATACATGCCTCGGACACTCTCCCGCAAAAAAAAAACAAATACATAAACATAAAATACGACGATAAACATTTAAGCGTCCAATAGTATAAAATTATCGGAAGAAAAAATTGGATATCCGTCCAAAATTGGTTTTTTTAAAACGAAAGTCATAAATAGTGTTTTACGTAAACGATTTACAGGCGTTAGTTTGACGTGTGATCTATCGGAGAACGTATCTATTTGTACGATCAAATAATAGTAAAGAATCGCGTCGTACAAGTATAACGAAAATTAAATGTCGTACTGAACATTTGGACTAATTAAAAAACAGTAAACGTAAACCGAAAATCGATTTTGAATAATAGAATCGAAATCATAAGTTCTGATATTCGAAACCGGAAAGATTAATATCAATATTTTAGAATTAAAAAATGAAACCATAATATCATTTTTCCATCTCAAAATAGGAGGGTAAACAGCCGATAAGTAAAATGGAAAACGATTAATTCGATTTTACGCCCTGTTAATCATCGTGTTTGGTTCTTTCGATTTTCATTTCAAACATATTTTTCGATCTAAGCACCATATACATTTGTATTGGCGGAATTTGTAAACGGGTTAATATTTTCGAATAATTAATTACGCTTTAAACTGAATATTGTGTAAGTGTGTGTTTGTTTTTGTAGGTTAAATGTATTATAAATACGTATATTTGGGAATATTATTTTACTACGTGCGGATTATCATTTTAGATAATAATTTAAATGGATCGAATTTTCCACGATTTTACGCGAATACACCCAAATGTGATAATATGTGAAACTTTATCGTTAATACGTTGTACATGTGCGCCGATACTGGAGAATTATAATTATTATTATTATTATTACGTTGTTGCGCGCTGCGTGAACGGTCGATGAAATTGATTGTCAACCGCCTTCAACTCGCGTATTATTAATATAATATGTAAATGGAACGCCCGTGCGGATATGAGAAATTGAATAATATTTATGTTAGGTTCCCGGCAACGCGTTATTCTGATTAGCTTTTAATCTGATGACGACGTCCCGCTCATCGATACGATGCGCGAAACGTGATGAAAAATTCACAGGCCCATGTTATACGCTATGACCTTTTTTACCATTTTTTAATTCATTTACCACACCGTATCATTTCAGTGTCATTTGATCTACCAATCAATTTAAATTTTTCAATATTTTTTTTTATTACACGTCCTATTTTATTATTCAATCGACATTTTACGACTTATTACGGATTTTTATTTATTTCTACGATAGTAATTTAAGATTATCAGCGATATTCGTAGATAATACAGGCACTGATTAATTATTTGACGAGAAAAGAAATAATCACGTAAGCGAGAAATAATACATATATAGGTACGAGTAATATTCGAGGAAGCTAAACATCTATTATAATCCAGTCGATATTGAATTTTTTATTTTCGCGATAAAATACGGAATAACAATAAGCACGGAAAAAATAAAAATGTTCGTAAATTACGACGATTACAACAAAAATGTCAACAATCAATAATTTACGCTCACGTTAACGACGATATCTTTAATAAAACTAGTATGGCTTATAACAATATGACTCTTGAATACAGAAATGTGAGTTAAGGCACGTTAATTCCAGTATATTATGCGTGGTTTTGGTATATTTTATGGCGCGTCTCTATTCAACGTCTGCTATCATCCGACGACTACTATCATGTTGGGTTTATCCACTTTGGATTTTGGATTTATTATTTTGTTCGTCTTTACCTTCTCCCGAGCCTGTGTTGGCGTTTTAATTGTATTCTTTCTTTTATACGTTTTGCCAACGTATATTGTGGTACGACGTTTCTTATTGTTTTCTATTAGACGAGTGTTTTATTGTGATTGACAACGTGTTTTTACGGTCGTCGTCGCGTAAGCCGGTTTTATTTTGTAATTTTGTATTTCGGTTATAAACTGCCGGGTAATTTTTTTTTTTTGATCCCTTCCCGTTTCTTGTAGTTTAAGTAAGTCTTAATTGTCATTATATTAAATCGATAAATCAGAAATATAGTTAAACGTATCGTCCAAAAACAAACAGTGTATTATTTACAAATGACGTGGAAGCACTAACAGACTAGAAGTTCGTTTATACAACGAATTTATTAATTGTCGAATCATTTTTTCGTCCCCTGTGGATTAAGTCGTTTCTTTTATAGAGAAAAATAAATTACTTTATATTTAAATTTTTCCAGAGACTTTAGTTTTATCTCAAGAATGTAAAAATTCGAAGAAGTTACTAGGTAATTGTTTGCTTTGTACAGTTTTTCATACAACGCTCCGGATTCGTCATAATAGTACAATGTGACAAGTGGCAAATTCGTCGGTTTGTTGGTATACAAATGGGTGACGATAATGTCGTTTCAAGAAAATAAACGAGGGAAAGACAATGTTTTTAGTTTGGTGATTCTGTTTATCAATATTTAAAAAATCGTTTTCGTTAACGTTTTATCCTTTTTATTTTGAAAATGTTCCATATTTTTTTAGTATTAAACTTTATTTTCTTCTATTTAAAAATTATCAAAATTGTCTAACGCAAAACAAATGCATCACATTACACATATACATTTATGTATAGTGTTCTATCGGAAACAATAGATAGCCCCTTTGAACAAAATCTAATCAGTCGCGACGCACGTATTCGGAATTACGAAGCATGCGATCGCGTGTCATTTATTCCCTAGAATATAGGATTTACCTAAAATGACGCGGTTTTTCATTTTTTCTCGTAACATTGTTGTTTCTTATTACGTTTTATCCAGTCCGCATACGAAATAATAACAACGCACAATATCGCGTTACGCGAACGTACATGATTCTAACCAAACGTCAATTATTTTCGGCCAGTTATCAATTTTGTTAATTGCACAGAGTACGACAGACAAATAAGGTCGCTCGCAAAACGTATATTACCTCTTGATTTCCTTCAACAGGTGACACGACCCCATATTGTTTACGACGTTCGTCACAAGTTACTGAAAAAATTAAAAAAATAAACGTTTCCTGATCGGACCAGTGACACGGTACTCACTAGGCGGTATTGTCAAAAATGTCTCTATACTCATATTCTCCGTTACTTACTCGAGGTTGTTTTTCGTCACGAATACGTGTTAATTTTCAATTTGCGGATCGAAATATCTACGTCGAATTTAAATTACGTTAGTGAAGCAATTACTAATTACGCGAAATATTTGAATCTTTGAATTTTACTCACATTATATTTACTTAACTGGAACGATTTTCACGACTAATCACTTATCGACATTACTTTTGAAAAATGTGAAATATTCGAATACTATTTACGTAATTAAAACAGGAACTCGACATATTTATTCGTTCGCTTGAAAACGTATTTCTAATAAATTATATTTATTTAAAGACTGAAAAATTATCAGTTAATGGCTTACATTGCGTTATTAAATCTGTTCCAGAAATAACGACAAGTTTTTTGTTTTTTTCCTGTTCCAAAAATTAGGTTTTATGATTAAAAGTTCAACGTTTATTATTTTATTTTCATAACCGATATTAATAATTATAATTCTAACGAAAAACCGATTCGCACACATATACAATTTTGACCTATGCGTAATTTGCGAGATTAAAAACATAACGTATAGATATATATATATATAAACTAGGTCACGTATGTTGACATATGTTCGCATATTTTTTCAGTACTTTGTATTAATTTGAGTAATTTAAAAATATATATTAATAAAACTAACGCTGTACTGCCATAATATAATAAAGTCGCAGTGAATGAGCGTCAAAGATAAACGTACAAATCAGCATCGAATAATCTTAAATCGATATTAGTTTTGTATTTGACAAAACATTTTTAAATGGCGTTTATTTTAGAACATTATAATCCGAATCTTTATAACAATATTATCGTCCTTATATTTCTATCTTCACCACCGTCAAAAAGAATTCGTTGTTTCACGAAATTCGACATAAAAATTATAAACGCTAGAGACTTATACGAACCTATTATAAAATTCATTATCCACTTATGTACAAATGAACGAGTTGAAAACGTTTTTCTTTAGACAAATAATGTATTATTTTGCATTCGTTTTACAATAGCAATAAACCAAAAAGTTGTCTGGTAGTCAAATAAAACGTATTCGCTCAAAAGTTGTAACTAGTTTATATTTTTCCTCCCATTATTATAATTTGTTTTACAAAAAAATGTATTAGGTTTGTTTACTACGGTATTAAAGTTATATTTTTAAAAGTTCAAGTATAAACGCACATTGCCTCAATATTACGTTCCGGAAGTTAATGAGCTTAAATAAAATATTTTATATTCCATCGCTGCAGATTATTTTTGCTTCTTTTACAAAATTTGTAAAAAAATGATTACAGAAAAATTGTATATTATATATATATATATATAATTTTTTTAATTGATTTATAACCATGATTATAATTAATGATTACAATTTATCGCGATGATTACAATGTTTCATCTCTGTTTATGTTTATCACACGGTAACCATGATGCAGTTTTAAGTCTAATTATTGTAAGCGACATTTTTCAAATAAATTTCTTTTTTTCTCAGTTATATTATAACAGACGTGATTAGTGAAAGGATGAGATCAATTCTATACATAGTCAACATCAATTTTCAAAAGCTCCTTTCATTAATTTATTAGAAAAATCACTCTTATCTTATCATATCTTAAAAGGATATGAGAACGTAATTTTTAAGTCATTTTGAAATAAAACTTATATGAGTTTTAAACGCTTTATTAAAATGTCCACGATCATATAAATAATAACGAAATATTTAAAACACTTTAATTATTATTGGAATATGTAACCATTTTTATTAAACTATTTCACTCGAGAATGTTTAAGAAAAACATTACGGCACATATAAGTTCAATTCTAAATTTTGCTTAATTAAACGTTTATGGGTAGGTTTTTCATAGTTCCACATACCAAAAAGACTTTATGCCTAAGGTTCTGTATGACTTCTCGTAATCGCGTGTTTAACTGTATTTTTATCAATGAAATATCTTTGTTCTTTTCTAAATGAGTTCTACGCCCAAATTATTAAATATATCGCGAGTTCGAAACGAATTATTAAATTTACTTAAATTTAATTAGATTGTTTTGAATTTGTATAAAATAGGCAACGCGATTTTTTTATCATGAGCCAAGATAAATCTAGGAAAATATAAACAATTTTCGTTATATATTTATTATCAAGTTTTTTGCTCGTCGATTTTAATATTTTCACTCCCATTACGTATTATTCATAATCATGTGTCAACTTATGATTTTGAAAAACTGGCTGAATTTCATTTGAATAGTAAATGCTTGATAAATATATTTTTATAGTGATTAAAATGAATTAATTTTGAAGTTCCAATAAATATTTCCCGAATAACGAGTATTTAAATATAGACACTGCAAAGTGGAGAGATCGGTACATGAAATTTAAGAAAACCAACATATTACACGTACACACGTAGATGTAGATCTATACGATATATAAAAAATAAAAAACACTGTCGACTGTCCTATTATATCGGGTATTTTGTTACGGATTTATTTTTGGAGAGGAGCAGGGGCGGCGAAATTCTCGACACGCGTATTATATAGTGTCCGTGTATTCGTTCGTACTTTGACGTATCCGACGTAAAAATACGAACATAACAGTGTTATTTTAATATAACACAAATGCTCGGTAGAAACGACGTGAACTATATGCCAAAATACGTTCGTGATGGCGAACTGAAGTAAAAGCGACCGACAACGGCGGGCGTGAACGATGACCATTGTCCTGCGATTACGCTCGGATTTCATTAAGTTGAACGTTTCGTATAACGCGATAATATTCGATTCCGAAAATAAAACCGTCAAACACTACCTCGGTGAATTATTTCGATCGGCGTGAATTATCCATAAATATACTTATTGGACGCGGAGGTTTGGGATAGAGCGCGTTAATTCAAATATATATTAAAGCTTTTGGAATCGCCTATAGCGCGTCTCTAGTCCACGCTTGCTATCACCTGATGACCAGTGTCATGTTGGGTTTTTCCAGTTTCGTTTTCGGTTTTATATTATTCTGTTCATTTTTATCTTCTTCCGAACCCATGTTGGCGAGTATTATTATTGTCACTTTGAATAATAATAATTATAATCATCGTCGTTGTTATAACGTTAAATAATTAGTTTCGTTGTAACGATGCAAAATAACCGGATAGCAATGCCAACGAAATATTCGTCAAATTGATTTCTTTAGTATAACAACGTGTTCAACGGCAATTAAAATACAAAACCGAGAGTATACCGTGTTATCGGTAACAATAATATTTTGACGGGATGTAAGATTTGATTAATCGAAATTTTCGAAATTCGGAACGCTAATAAAGCGAATCGTCGTTAGATTTCAATATTGTGTGCTCGTGTTTTCTTTCCTGAAATTACTTCAGCGCCCGTCCGAGTATAACGCGCGGTACGATATTAGGGTACCACTGACAGATACGACAATAAATACAGAAATAACAGCTCATCAGAATTAATACTCCGAACAAATACAAGTTTTTCGAATATTTAAATTATTATTTATTTGAATAGCGAATTCATCTACTAATAGCGTTTCAAATATTAATCATGAATAACAACTATTTTAAAGTACGTAAATATGTTTCGTCGACATTTTTTTTAAAATTTATAAACAATTGTAATAACTCAAAAACGAGAAAATAATATAAAAATAAAAATAAAAGAATAAATGAAATAATAAGATCTGTGAAAAGCTAGTAGGAGAATATGGGCAAAGATACGTGGTAATAGGTGAGCAGGGGAAAGTTTTATTGAGTTATTACAGTTATTTATCTCAAGGTCGTGATACGAGAACTATTCAGGAACGCAATCGAGAAGTGGCGTACAAACGAATATGATTAAAATATTCAAACGCACTTAAAAGTGAGGGTAAAAACGAACAGAATTGTGTTCTCTTACCCAACTGACCGTGTTCAACTTCGCGAGATTACGTAGAGACGTGAGAAAAACGTTGGGTTGGTGCCTTCGTTCCACGAATCCACCGACAAATTTCGAAATAAAAACGCTAATGTTTTATAGAGGA
>JAIPRN010001551.1:0-43495 GCA_025469175.1 Geopemphigus sp. TES_GeoC_2020
ATCCGCCGGGGGGGGGGGGGGAAACACGACCGGAGGGGATATGCCTTTAATAGATCACCGCGCGGTAGGTAACGGCGAGTGGCGAGATGGACACCGTGGTTCCGGTCGTAGTTTTTGGTTGTGTTTGGTCCACGAGCTTCGCCGCCGTTATCACCGCAACCGACGGCGCGTTGATAACAACAAAATACGCGACGTCAGTGTAGGACCGGAGTAGGGCACACGATGTGCCGGGCGGTCGTCGGTTCCGTTGCCCGTCGGCCGTCCACGTAGTTTGTCGCGCGCGTAGAACGTCGATTCTCCTGTTGGCGTCGGACGAATCGTGCGCGTTCGCCGTTCACGGTCGTCGTACGCCGCGGAAGTGTTGGACATGTTGAATTCCGTGTGGAAACGGTGCACGGTACCGAGCCCGAGACGCGTCGGTCCTGTGCTACTACAGTTCAGGTGAGTTGTGTAGCCGCGGGTGAGGGGAGGGCATTGCGTATATCCGTTTTGGTCGCCGGCGGTAATTGTGTCCGTCCGGTGGTTTGTTTTTATCGACAGACGTTTGTCGTTGAACTCGGCCGCCCGTAAAGACAAAAAGTACAACAATGACCGGGACAACGGCAACGAGGGCTGGCTAAAGAAATTGCTCGTCCGGCGCATAGAGCCCACCAAAGAACAACACTCGCGCATGTTGTCCGACAAAGAAGTGATATACGAATTACAAACGCACAACGTACGGCCCGACTCGACCGACGATTACGTCAAAAACTAGTGAGACACGCGCGCTAATTGTCTTGGGCACGTCTTGCTTGGTTGTACACAATTTTGCTTTTTGTCTATTCAAGCGAACGAGTGGTGCGATTGTGTCAGAACACGCCCGACCTGAAGTACGAACTGATCGGTTCTTGGTCCGTGCACGTGGGCGATCTAGACCAGTACGTACATCTGTGGAAACATCGCGGTGGCTACGCGGCCATTGACAAAACCAACAGTGTCCTACAGCACAACGAAGTTAGTCGACACGACACGAATGACGTTTTCGTTTCTATTCTTAACCGTGTACATTTTATTGTTTACCACGTCGATATTATTAATTGCTTGCCCGTCTTTAAAGGAATACACGAAATTGCGTAACCAGTCTGGCCAATATTTGCGCTCGAGACATCTACAGTATATGTTGGCTTTTAGTTTTTGGCCCGCCATAGAATTGAAATCTGGATCCAACATATACGAGATCCGCAGTTATAGCTTACAGCCAGGTACAATGATCGAATGGGGTAATAATTGGGCACGAGCGATCAATCATCGACGTTCAAATGACGAACCATTCGCCGGCTTTTTCTCCCAAGTGGGTCGCCTCTACAATGTCCACCATTTTTGGTGTAAGTAATTGAACCACAAAACAAAACGCGCACGATTTATTGTTATTGTTTTTTTGTTTGTTCCTCAAACGCTGTTTATAGGTTACAAAAATTTAGAAGTACGTACACAAACTAGAGAAGCGGCTTGGATGTCTCCTGGATGGGACGAGTGTGTCGCATACACAGTGCCGTTAATTAAAGAAATGCAATCAAAGATATTACATCCCACACCATTTTCACCAACTCAATAATATTTTACTAGTACCTATTCTCGTTTTATAATTTTTTTTCTAATTACATTATTCCCTTATATATATATATTGTTTTGTGGCCCTAATTTTATTTCTTTTTCGCTAGTGTTATCGGACTGTACTCGTAATTCCGATAATTTATTTTCGTTTATATATCGAATACATTTTTTTTTTTCAATAAATACCGTTTTTATATTATAACGGTGATCGTGTCAATTTCAGACAGGGTTCTCGTATTAATATTATTATTATTATATCAAAACAACAATAATTGTTCATTATAATGGTATTTTGTTGATTAACCGGATTTTTTTTTTTTTATTGTTAGATAGGCATTTCATATTTATAGCCAAGTTGACTAATTATGATTCATAAATAACCCGACGATTAAATTCGAAAACAAACTGTCTACAATAATTAGTGTTAATACAGATAAACGAATACATAATAATACGAGTCATTTGTTTTTATGGTATTATTCCCTTCTGTGAACTTTGGATTTTTGGTCGTTTACCTAAAGTCAAATTTCCTTTATACACGATCCATATTTTAAATAGAATAGTTCTAGACGGAAATAAAATAATGTCCATTCGAGAAAATGCTCTCTAATTACACTCGTTTATTATTTTCAATACCTATAAACAAACATATTTTTAAATATTGAACGTTAATTTAAAATTTAATACAAATAACTGACATTTACCATTCTTCAAATTTTTTAATACTCCCTATAAGAACCCATTTTTCTATTCGATCGCTATAACGGCAATAAAATTGTACTATTATAGCAGTAACGACACCTTGCATCAAATCATCATTTTATTCTTATAACAGTAGTATCCCTCAATGTGTTAATTTCAATTTTCCACCTTTCGAGCGTTTATTTTTTGACAATCTTTTCAAACGTTCGTTGGTTCAAAATTTTCAAAATAATTTCCGTCGTTTTAAGTTTTGTTTTCGAGAGTTTTTAAAATTATTTAACTGTATAGAAATATGTATATGTAAATCTAATAGAGTTTATTTAATACGAAATTTTATTGTATATTTTTTTGGTTTTTAGTTTCACAATACTTAAAAAAAAGGAACGTTAACATAATCGATTATTATTATTATTATTTTAAATAAATTTGATTTGTGTGTACACACATAATATTACTTTTTTTACCATATTAATTAGGTTTATTTTCAGTATAAAACGTTCTTATACATTTTAAGTCTGAACGCTTGGTTACAGAATTGTCGAACACATTGGCGTAAACTTTTAAACATAGACAAAAATACATTAACAATTTCAATAATTTAGGTTTCAATTGTTTGTTGAAACGAAGAGGAAACTTCCCAAACCATTCTTTTATAAAACTTATTTCAATTTTGGTATTATAATGAAGCGTTTTTTTTGTGTTTGTAAATACTTTATTCTATAGGAGTACTTAAATGTTTACAAATTTTTCTTAAATTATAATATACAGTTTACATAAAAATTAAACCGTAATAAACTTAATTTATATAAGAAAAAGTACATATGTGATATAGTGATTGAAGAAGCAAGCTATTCATCGTGACACTTCATAATTTTTACATTTAGAACCAATTTCCAATAGAAATTTGTGTCTAATATTTTATTCAATGTTTTTCAATATTTTTAAGTATTAGGATTAACTACCAACAATAATTAATTGCAAAAAAAACTATTGTAAAATTGTCAACACGTACAATTTTCTTTCATTTTTTTTTTTGTTACAATTCCGAAACACTTGACATTTATTTTCTACTTTTCTTAACGAATAACGGTTTTATTTAAAATTATTAAAAATTACGAGAAAAATCTATCGATAGTTTAAAATCACACAAATAAAAATAAATAATTACGTTTGAACGTGAAATATTTTTGATGCTATGAAAATATTTCCCATATCTGCCTACTTGCATTTGTAATCATGCGTAATAATTTCTACAAATAGGTGTTTCCTTTGAAAAAAAGTGACGTCAAAATTCTCTATACATTGAAAATGTACAACTAAAAGTAAATTAAATAGCCAATAAGCGTTTTTTATATTTTATTGAAATAACCGGGTCTTTTTATTTCGTTTCAATCGTAAAATAATTAGGTTTACCGGCTGTGGCGGTTAATAATTTTTAAGTTTTTTAAAGAAAAAACGCGTCGTTTAGGGAACAAAGTGAACGCATTATTTATTCAAAATACGCGCCATCGCTTGATACACATTTTCTCCGTCTCTCTGGCGATTCGTGGATGCCCTTGCAAACAAAATGTTCAATCTTTCGAAAGTGGCCAAGCCATATTTCCACATCTTCGTAGTTCTCGAAGTGTTTCGTAGAGAGCGCATGGGACATCGATGAAAACAGGCCTGGTGAATACGGCGGGTGGGGCAAGAGTTCCCAGCCAAACGTGGAAACGGTGTCCCTTACCGCTTTCGCTGCGTGCGAGGGGGCGAAATGTCGCGCACTGCTTTGCGCCGCCTTTCCACCTGTTTGTCGTTCAGCTGATTAGGTACCCATTACCCTGCCTTCTGAACCTTTCCCGCGGCACGCAGACGGTCACATATCGTTCGGCGTCTTCGAATTTTTTCGGCTGACCCGGTCGTTCCTTTATCTTTCAAGTCAAAATCACCACTTTTGAACCTTCTAAACCACCGCACGCAAGCGTCCTGCGTTACGACATTGTCACCGTATGTTTGTACAAGAATTCGTCGGCTCTCGCTTGCACTTTTCTTTTGGTTAAACAAAAATAGCAATACGCGCCGCAAATGCTCTTTATTTGGCTCGTAACTCGTCATTTTTACAGTACGAAACAAAATGACGCGAACTCGTACAAACAACAATATCGGTTTAAAGGGCACTGACATGGCAACAAAATGACATAAGTGTCAACCAATTCCTATTCGCAGCGCGATCTCTGACAAAAACTAAGAATTATTAACCGCCACACCTGGTATATCCTACGAGTAAATTACTAGAACGTAATTTGAATACAAATATACAAAATTTATTATACTTATAATACAAGAAATTTTATACATAAAAAATAATCAAAGTATCATTTTTGTTACAATCGTTTTATCATCCTTTGTATCCACAAAGGTGGATACATTTGTGGTGTTTCATTCACAAGATAACACATTCAATAAAAATATTCACACCAATACTATACGAATTCAAAAATAAATAAATATTTATTAACGATTTGTATAATTCATATTTTTACGGAATTTATACTCATACATAACCATCGAACTGATAAAATATGTAATTAGCGCGTTTTCCAATATTACGACTTACAAATAATGTTATAATATGCAAAATCACAAATACATAGATTTGATATTTTTCAATTACATTAAATTATATCGTTTTATTCACAATCCATCGTTTTTAATTATCATAATATACATATACATATATATATATAAATTTTATTATATTTTTAATTTAATATTTGCGGCATAAAAACTATAATGGACTACTAAAACCAAATATTATAAAATATGAATTTATCTAATATTATTTTGACGATATCAATGAACCATATTAATATATCTGTCTTAATTATTATTTACAATAATACGATCATCAAATTTAAACGTTAATGTCAAATGTTAGATTTAAAGAATCTGCTCGAATAACAATGTTAATTTCAATTTGTTCTGAACAGTTTATTTCATAGGGTATAAAATGTTACCAAATTATAAAAAATAAAATGTGAGCAAAATACATTGCACGAAGTACAACTTATTGTTTTCTTATGATTAATTTTATTGTGACATTTATTTCAGTTTTATGAACATTTACATCTTTTATATCTGCCACATTAGATAAATTACAACGTTTAATCAAGATAATGGACTATTGGCGTCGTAATTGACAAATGTTAACGTTTGAGTAACACAATAAAATTACAATATACCATCATCGTGAGTGAAACAAAAAGGATCAGAATTAGCAAAAACCAAATGGGTTGTCTTATTTAACGGCACTAACGTTATTTGGAAGACGGAGAACGCTACGAAGCAAAAATAAAATATCGAAAAAAAATTAATTAAACGATAACGAAAAATAGTAACCAAATTATCACAGTCGTTAACTACTTGAACTCAATTTGTTTGTTGGTAATCCAATGTAATTTATAATTTACAAATTATTTGGCTAAAATAGCTGTAAACGTGTTTATTCTGGTATACCTAGAAAATTGCATATATAGTCTTCTGAACCAAACATACTGTGAACAATGTGCTCGCATCGCTTCCTAAAACAGAAACGAAGAAAATATTAACAACAGGTACAAACACGAAACGAAAGGTACGCGAATAATTATTTACCATTACGTAATGTTGTTCATCCGTTGAAATGCAATATTTCAAATCTGAAGCATTAGTGAATAGTCGATCGATGAACTGTATGTATTTACGTAAAATGTTAACAGAATCCAACGAATAAGAACGGCAATCTGAATATATACGTAAAACATTGTACCGTGGTCAACAACAATGTAATATGCGCCCAAATATAAATAATAATAATGATGTTACGTGGAAACGTATAACTCACAGTCTGGCAGCAATTTATTATAAACCAAATGGGACATTGCCAGGTAAATTGATACATGATTTCGATGACCGCTGATACCATAGCTGTCAAACGTCAGTACGGTGTCGATTTCTAATTGTTCCACATGCTCGGCAATTTTGTTTGACAGTGAAATTGTGTCCCAATTCACGTTTGGGTTGTCCGGAAATAAAGTATTTCTGAAGCGAAAAGGTGAAAGGGGGAGTCGAAGTGATGGTATCATTATAACACAAACGCCTCAGCACTGACTTACTTGCACAACAAGACATTGCCCTCCTCGATGCCCAGTATCTTGCAGCTGTCGTACAGTTCGCACTTTCGCCGCGAGCCTCTGCCTTCGAAGTCACCTGTAAAAAGTATCGCGGCGGTCGAACGTAAATAACGTACGGACGGTCGCGTCGTACGGTGTGGGGGTGGTTGAAGTTACCGACGGATAGGCACATCAGGTACAGCCGAACGCCGTCCATTTTCGTCAGCCGCCGCGTGGTGGGCCCGAAAAACATGCATTCGTCGTCCGGATGCGCGGTGATCAGCAACACGCGGCGCGGCGCGCTCACCGAACCGGCGGCCGTGACGGCCAGGGCGCCGCGCAAACAAGTCCACACGTACCCGACGACGACGAGCACCACCGACGCCGTGACGAGCACGGCCGAATTAACGTCCGCGGCACCGAAAACGTTTTGGGCGAACGCGTCGTACGGCATCGCCGCGGGGGACGGACGGGCGCGCGCGATTTCGGCACGCGTCGTCGCGCCGACGGCCGACGATCGCCGGAACGCGAGAAACTGGCGGACGCGCGCGCAATACGTCCGCCGCGGTTACTATCGGCCGGTCAATAACGACAAAGGCGGCGACCGCTCGACACCGCCCGCTCAACGGTTACCGAATTTATCGATCACGTACGTCGGTCGGTCGCGCGCCGTAAATCGTTATCAGATATTATCGTATCGCGTCCGTCGTTGTCGTACGGTCGGGAAAACGTTTTGGGATAACCGCGCCGGTCGATTCGTACCCGAGACCATTTTCCCGTGGTTTTCGGCGTTGTGATGTTTCGGGTTCGAGTCCCGAAAACAATACCCGCCCACCGACGGGCGGCGTGTTTATTTCCTCGCGGATTTTAAATCCGAGGCTGTATTTTAGATACGCTGCGACGTTTAATCGAAAGCGAATTGTGACACGAGCGTTCCCGAATTAACGTAACCGCGTTTGTTAGCGTTACTACCACCAACGGATACGGCGGCGTGTGTTTAGGGATTTCCACCTCTAAAATATTCAAAGATCAGAAACATTCTAAACGTGTCAATAATATATATATAATTATTAGAAGTAGGTCGGGGTAGTTTATTTTGTCGAATATAACGAAGAAAACGAAATACGTTTTACGGTCTAACGGAAGTACGCGTTTTTCGAGTAATATAAAACTTAAATATAAAATTTATTAACGAAGTTAACGAGGGTGTTGCCAATGGGTCTCTTTTCTCGAGCCCCGTCATTTCAAGTTTATTGTACTCTTTTCAATGTATGTACTTATTGTCCAACGTACAAATTGTAAATAAAAAAAAAACACATATATATATAAAACTATAAAATGACGATAATACTGACGTTTCAAAGTTTCTCATTACGATACCACTCCGTCGGAAAAAAAAATTTGTAAAATACGCTACCGCAACGATAATCGTACTATAGGGCGACCCGACAAAACTTTATTAGGATTGAAATTGGTGAAAACCGAAACGGTCGTTACATTTTATGCCGCCGACGTCGTTCGGAAGACGAGAAAAAGTACGACCCGACAATGAGCAATAACAATTATCGTTGGGCGATCGTGTGGAACTATTTGTAACGCGTTTTTTTATCATATAATTCGCCAAAATAAACGTGAATTATATATTCGAAAAATGTGAGCGTATCATTTTCGATACTGAACGTTGTTAAGAAATCGTTCATCCTATCGTGTCATTATCGGACGTATCGTCGGAGCTACGTTTTAAATACGTGCCGTTTTAGAAAACTGGTAGCGTACGGCCTGTTGGTCTAGGGGTATGATTCTCGCTTCGGGTGCGAGAGGTCCCGGGTTCAAATCCCGGACAGGCCCTCGTCGTCACAATTTATTTATTTATAGTTATTTTATCGGAAAGAAAGGGAGGAGACTTGTTCAAATGAAAAATACGCACACGTCACGAGTTCTTTCCGTCGTTACTGTTCGCGCCACTTGTTATCGCGAGTGTTTTAAGTCCCTTTCGCGCGCGCACACACATACACCGACCGATTGTCGTACGGGTAAAATAGTGAAAGGAGATTGGGGGGTGGTATTCTTCTTGTTGACTGTTTTGTGGGCGTCGCTATTTCTCTTCTTTTTGCGTAATCGTCATTATTATATTAGATATATATATATGGCGGTTAATCGCTCGCATATTAACTCGTTTACGTCCAATTTACGAATTTTTCGTGACCCGGCTCATCATCGCTAATTAATTTTCGCGTCGTTATTTGGGACGTGAAGTTAGTTCATTATCCCTCTCGTTAGTTGCGATTCGTCGGGCTAATAGTAAACGGTTCGAGGGGTTATGTATTTTTTTATTTTTTTGACTCGACCAATATTCAATTTAAGGGCTCGAATTGTTTGTGGATTGTCCACGTAATATCGATCGTTTACAAAAAAACAACCGACGGCGACAAATCGGAGCTCCGAGCCGGTCAACCGACGTCGCCAAAACGACGGCTCGCTACGCGATTACCGAACCTGGTGCGCAAAAGGTCGATTGTTCCATGAAAACAAACGTCGTCCAAGTTCGGGTCGTCAATTTCTGGGCACACAAAGTCGATCAGCTTGCCTCTGTAACGTTCACCGTCGACTGAAACTGGAAAGCGACGACGTTCTTTTTGAAACACGCGCCGTTTCAACAACACAGCACTCGTTCTGAAAATACGTTTTGTTAATATTGTCCACCGTCCATCGACCGATTCATTTTGTATCGCGAATGTACGGAATACCGACATGTCAGCATTTCGAACGAGAAAAATTTCCGAATGCGTCGACTTTGTTCAAAAAGAAACCGCTAAATGGCCCTCCCATTATATTATTATACGTTTGTCGTTTATTATTTGCCCTTCGTCCCGTCCACTTATTTAGTAAGCCGGTAGGCGTAAAAACATTTACCGACCGACGATTTCTCGTCCTGTGTGTGTGTTTGTGTTATTATGGGTCCGACGATGTTCGGCGTTCCTGTAAAGTTATTTTATTTTGTCCGTACGTACTTACGTTTTTCGTAGCTATTCGGCAGAACACGTTGAGCGATCGTTATTTCCGAAAACTCGGCGGGACTGCTATGTATGTAATGGGGAAAATGTGGTTGTTCGTCGAAGGTACGAAACGATGTTTTACCTCGTCCCCCCACCGCCGTACATGCACCCTAATTTATAGCAATAGTTAAAAATTACAGCTTTTTAAGAACTATCCCATGAACGAGACAATACCCCGCCACGGGGCAGTCATTTACGGTCTGCCCTTTAGACGGCAGTGTTGCATACTTGCTGGCAGACACGGCGCGCTCTTCTTCGCCGATCCGCGCCAAAAACGATTCCGTTACATTAAAAATTATACATTCGGTCGTTGCCTCGAATGTACGCGGACGACAACGCCACGTGGAACTCTTTTAGTTTTGTCGCGTCCCAAGCGGGTGGTATTTGATCGATGTTTTTGCGAAATAAAAGTGCAATACAAACGAAAGCAGGCGAGCCGACGCAACGTTTAATCGTTCGCGCCTCTCCGCTTGATAAACGCGCGCGTACGTAACGAGTTTTTCGTTTAATAACAAATTCGACCGAATTTGAAAATTCTTGTACACCAATTTAAAAATGTAGTAGTCGCGTTATGTTTAGTAAACATAAAATCCGACACGGATTGTTCGTAGTAAACAATCGGGTAACGTTATCGAAGTCGCCAAACAATTATATCGTAAACCTATATTAAAAATCGTCGAGGCGTTTTTCCGCGAAAATAATTAAATAAAACGTCGTATACCGTACTCGTTGTTTACGAGTTTTTACCGTCAACAAACATTCGATAAACGTCGCGCGTGTCGTTATAAAAAATCATTCGCGGTCGTTCGTATTCTGTCGTTCACGCCGCCGTTACACTCTCTTGGACGGCGAACTGCAAAACGACTTCTCCCGCCACATACTTTATTATTATATTCGAGCGAGGGGAAATGGCGACGAGTGAATGTGTCGTGTCTTGCGCGCGTTTCGCGGACGAACGTGGCAAAAAGTTATACCGTGGGCCTGTCCGGGATTTGAACCCGGGACCTCTCGCACCCGAAGCGAAAATCATACCCCTAGACCAACAGGCCACTTGTATGATTGAGTTGAAACTTTCCATTTTAAATTGAGCACAACCGTGGTGTTACTGAACAAACAAAAAGACAGATTTCTTTTTCGCGTCACGAAAGAAAACCATAGACGACCATGAATTACTTAAAAAAATTCAATTTATTCAATTTTTGTACACTAGAAGCCACTACTTAAAACTGTATGATGAACGGTGTACATTTACGAATGAAAGGGGTAAACGTTTACAAATATTCAACTAATTTATATTTTAGTACTTCTTGTCGTCAATTATAAAAAATACTTTTCCAATCCAAAATCATACGGTTAAAGAAATGTACGCTGTATATATTATATACTTTCAACTTTAAAATAATCATTAAATGTGAATAAAATTAAACTTCTACCCATACACATACACACGCACCCACAACAATATACTTAAATGATATTTAAGTCGGTAAATGTGGAGAAAAAATAAATAATAGGGCCAAGTGATTACAAAATTTTTTCTAATTAATAAATATACATGTGATAAAATACGACGTGTGTAAAACACTTAAAATATATTTTATTAAATTTTAATTAAAAATATGACGTAAATAATTATATTTTTTTTTCAAAAAAAATAAGATAAAATCATGTTTTGGAATTAATTGTGGTTCTTTTATATTAAAATTAATCATATGCATTGGTAGTTCAATAAGTCATTAAAACAATAGAAATATAAAGCTATAAAAATATTCAAATACAAAAAAATAATTTAACAAATCTATTCAAACTATTGATTTAAATATTAACAAAGTATATAATTCCTAATTGTGTATGTTTCGTGGTAAATCGACAATAAATTCAAAAGTAATTCAGTACATTTAGAGAAATATATAGGTAAAAATTTTTTTGTATATTACCATAAATATTAGTTGTCATATGAAAAGTAATTTATAAAACTAAAAAAATAAAATATAAATAGGTTCAAATATTTTTGATATATTTAATTAATCTCATAACTTAAAATTAAAATTGTACATTTTGCTTACTTGAGCTTTCCAAATTTTTCTGCCTTGTAGTTCGTTTAAATATATCAACTTTGTCATTGACTTCACAGCTTTTATTCACTTCAATACGAATAGTGTTTTGAACATTTTCACTTGAACGAGCAAGTTCTTCATCATTTTCTTCTTCACTGTCATTCACCATTAATCTTCTTTTTACTTTAGTATGACATTTAGAATTTCGTTTTGTTACCACTTGTAAAGGCTCTATTTCATGGGCTGAAGAATTTTTAAATAGACTTTTAGGTAGTTTCTTTTTTCCAGTATTTAAATCTTTAAAAAAATGAAATGAAACAAATAAATAAACATAACAAATACAAGTATTATATTTAATAATTACGTTTTCCAGGTGTTTTGGGAGAACGTATAAAATTTTCATTTTTAACAATTTTTTCGATTTCATTAGTTAAATTGGTTAATATTTCTTTAGTTCCTAGTTTTACCAATCTAGTATTTGTATTTATAAGTATATTAAAATTATTATAAACTTTAGGATTTTTTAGTTTATCAGAATAAAGACTTAAGTTTTCTGAGAGTTTAGTTAAACTTTTGTCTGTGTGTTTGATAAACATCAAACAGCATGATATATAAAATGCTTGAGTATCATTATTAGATTCTTTTAGTCTTATACATAATTTATCAACTAAAGTTTCAATTTGGCGTTCTTTATTAATAAGTGGAAACAAGAATCTAAAAATAAAAATAAAAATAATAACTTTATATCAATTTTTTTATTTAAATATATTAACCTCATGATTAATTGGAAGTCATTCTCAGACACTGCTTCATCTGGATTGGATAATATTGAAATTATATCAGAAAGAACGTTATAAAGTGTATTACCTTTTTCAGAAATAGTTATAAAAAATTGCTTTGTAGTATCTGAAAAAGAACAAAATTAATGAAATTAAATAATAGCTGGTTAAACATGTAAATAAATTGTATACGTTGAATTTTTGTATTATGATCAACAATTAGTTTTGCAACACCAGCACTTTGACCTCTAACTTTAATCATTTCTTGACGTATAAGGTATACAATAGTTAATAATGCACTGTAGCGAACTTCGTCACGATCATCTTTCAATCTTGAATAAAAAAAAATAATATTTAAAATTGTTTCGGATGTTAATTATTAATAAACTATATTTTTATTAAATTCGGTAATTTGAATGTACATACCGTGCATAAAGTTTATCAGTATAAGGAACCAACACGTTTGGATGCCTTAAAACTAACCAGCCAAAAATAGTAATGAGATTAATAATCATTTCCTCATTATCTGTGTTTTCAAAGATATTTAGAAAGATCTAAAAAAATGAAAAATAAAATTGCCATTATTCTTATGAATTAAATTTAAAATAATCAAACCGCTATGTGTTTTTGACAAAATGAAGTAGAAACCAACATGAATTTGGCTAGAGTAATAATAGCTATTGATTTCAACTCAAAATTTATTGAAGTACACATTTTTAACACATGTTTTCTGCAAAAAAAAAAGGAAACATATAATCCACTTAAGGAATAATTAATAAATAAACACAATATATACACATAAATAATATTAACACAAATATATTCTTACGAAAAGAGAGACAACACTCCACTTCCAAATACAAGATGTTTATTACATATTTGTCGGATTTGATCATTAATAGTTTCTATTTCAGCAGCTTCAGAATCGTGTGTGTTCTATACAGGCAAAATATCTCACTTATTATCAAAATAATAATAGAGGAATTTTTATTATACTTCGTCATCAAGTGATTTGTCCTTTTTTGAACTGTCATTACTGTATTTAGCTTTCACAACTCTAATTAAATCCTTTGCAACATAATTTTCTAAATGGTCACACTCTCTAAAAATCAAATAATAATTACAATATAAAGACATTTAAAAATTATTTTAATAATTTTACTTAAATACAATCTGGCCAATTATGAAGATGAATTTTGCAAACAAATTAGAATCAAATTTGTTAAAGGAATCTAAAATATACAAACACACAATATATTAGTCATATATAATTTTATTTTATTTGATGTAAATAACAAAACAGGAAATAAAAAAATACAATTTTACTAATATTCAATAAGCTAATAGACAACTTATATTAGTTCTAGAAAATGTGAAAATGTATATAAGCAAACTAATGACTAGGTATTGATCAATTATCTGTATAGAATTATAAACAAAATGTGATAAAATAACTAATATTGTAAAAAATCATTACAGTTTTAGTATACCTTTAATCAAAATATTTGTCTATAGGTTTTCACATTTTCAAGCTATATATAAAGTCTAAAATGGCTGAAAATCTATCACTTGTCATAATTCATTTTAAATGTTTTATTACAATTATGTAAAATAATATTTGAAACATAAAACAATGTTGTCTATAAATAATATTATAATTAATGGAATATATATTTTATTTATGTTATAAATCATTACTATTATAATGATTGACTGATTGGAGGACTCCTAATTTATGGTACTAAAAATTATTGTCTACGTACTTTTTTTATCATTTTTGTCTTGGTAATTATTCATAGAGTTATACAACATTTTAATAAGCCTCATACATGTACTATCTGGTTTAACTGTCAACTAAAACAAAAATATATATAATTTTATATTTTGAATATATTACGGAACTAACCTGATAAATTATATTAATAGCATTTGAAGAAACATCACTGAACATTCGAATATTACATTCAAAAAAACATTTGTAAGTTACATTTATTAATCGATTAACTATGTCATGAGTTTCAGTAAATCTAAACAATTGCATAAAACAAAAATAAGGGTATATATTGATATCTTGAAAAATGTATCAATTACCTATTAAAATTTTCTAGTGAAATTTGCTCCAATATTAAACATGAATAAATAAATAAATTATAGTTATCACATAGTCCATGTTCAATAAGACTGTCTAAGTTTCCATTTACAATAGAAGGATTTGCACTAAAATCAAAATATTAAAAGTATATTATTATAACATAATAAACTAAATTAATAACTGTATTACAGAATTAAATTGTAACAACCAAATTCGAAAATTTAAGAAAATATTAAACTATTGATTCTAAAAAAGTACATTTTAATTTAAGGTTACTTGTAAAACAGTTAATTTTGTAAAATTTAAAATATATAGGTTAAAAATCATATACCCACTAATATATATTTAAGACAAAAATTCCTCAAATTTATTAAGATAAATAAATTATAATTAAAATAAAGTTCAATAATTGGTACTTGATTAAAATCAACTATTGGATCCATATATTTTTCAAGACACTTCATAATTTATATATTAATATTGTATTCATTATTTGAAAGAAATAATAATTATGTTATTAATATAATTGTACCTAGAAAGCAAAGATAAGAGTAGAGCACTGAGTACTTGATTTTCATAAGAAACAGTTATTGATTTAGTAAACCATGCCCATAACAACATAATGCAATCATCATTCAATGTTTTATTTTGCACCCATTCATTTAGTAAAACTTTGAATGCTTTTCTATTGGATATACTTAAAGTTTTTAACAAATTTATAAGTTTAGTTACAATCTGAAAAATAGATGGTAATATTACATCGTTATTGATTTAAAACTAACATTGTTTTATTACATTTGTCACTTGTGTATGGGAATCATCGTTTTCATTAATTTTTAAATAAATCATTTTATAAGAATTAATCACAGCTGCTTTAATACTAGCATCAGTTGAAAACATCAATATAATCATAGACTCAACTCCAACTTGAATGTAAGGTATATCAAATTGATAAGCCACAGTAAAAAAATCAATAGCTTCCAATGTTTCTGATGTTGTTTTTCCAAACAACAACTGACATATAGTATTAATTGCTTTCTTAATTGTATCCAAATAATTACCACATTCCTAAAAAGTTAAACAAAAATCATAAATTTCTGAAAAATCTTTATGTATAACACAAAATGATTGCAATATACAACGTGCTAAAAATAAATAACGTTAATCATACATTTCATTTGAGTAATTATTTTCTTTGTCAAAAATGAAAATATTATTGAATAATATAACCAATATATACTATATCTTGATATTTCTAATATAAATTCAAAATATAACATTTACAATAGATACCTGAAGATAAGTTATTCTAGATTCCAATGCAAATAATTTTATGTATATGTCTTCTGTAGTCATCTGTTCAAATTCTGAAATAGACAGTGCTTGAGATGATAATGCAATTGATGTTCTTGTATCTGCAGCCCACCAAATATTTTTTAACAATAAAAGTAATTGCTCTGATAAGTTATCTTCATTTTTTATTCTGAAAATATATATTTTACAGTAATATTATGATCGTACGGTTTTTGACCACCGTTAATATATCTTTTAATTTGTATACAAAGATGTTTCACTTATTGTGCTATACTCAATTTTTGTGACTGAATATATATTTTTAAAATTAAATTTAATATTAACATATAATTAAAAACATATATATATACATACATACACACTTTGTATACACTAAATGTTTCCAAAAAAGTTAGAATTTTTAAACATGACAACATTTTAGGTTATAAATTAATATAATATCAATTTCATAATCTGATCAATAATATATACACTTTAACGTACAAATATTAAACAAACAAATCATTTTTTATTACTAATCAAAAATGTAATATGAGATAAAAAAAAATACTTTTTTATTATTCCACAAATTTCATTAACTTTAAATAATAAAAATTTTGTTTTGTAAAAATGCAATATTATAATTTAAAATAAACTTGAAAACTATATTCATAAACATAAAAAATCAAAATCAAAAGAAATAAATATAAAACAATAAGTAATGTTTTATATATCAAATACATATTTTAGCTTTATTGTAAGATACATAACATACCTAAATAATGCTTCCGTCTTGAACGTTTCCCTTCCATATAAAATTAATTTTAATGCTGCCTTAAATTTATGGAGAATAATTAATCTTTTAATTTTCATTAAGACTTCAAATAATTCCATATCCTCAAATACTTCACAGTCGCCAATACATTCCAAATGGTTATCTAATAACATTTAATATATTGTTACAATAAAAACCCTTAAAAAATTTAATTAGAAAATGATATGATAAAAATACCTCAATATTAATTTACAAAACATAAATATATTTTAATATTAATTTTAAGTTTATTATAAAAATTATATTAAAATATTAAAACCTTAACATTGAAAAATTATAGTTCAATTCAAAACAAAAAAATATTGTTTATTTAAATAAAAATCTATACATCATACTTTGTTCCACAAGAGAAAATGCCATGGGTCTAAATAAAATTAGTTAGCTTTTATACATCTAACTAATAGATTGATATTGACTGTCAAATCATGTTAAAAGGATGAACAAACCTGCAAGCTTGACATAATTGTTTGTGAAACAAAATATATATATAATACCAACCACTTTTTAATTAAAATGGCAGAGTTTGAATAAATTCTATAAATAAATATTTTAAATTAAACTTTTCACTGAAGAAAAAATATTTTAATTATTTATTTTTATTTATGATTTTATTTTTTCATTATGAAGTAAAAAATAATAATATTTACGTATATTATACAACCATCTAAATTGTATATTTAGTAATGATAAAGATTGTATTTAAAAAGAAATAAAATCTAATTTATTTAAATTTAATATGTGAACAATACTTTTTTTATAATTAATTTGTATAAAATATTAAATAAATTTTTTTAAACAAACTTGTTTATTTGCTTACTTTTAAAACTTTTTTCTAAAAATGATTTTAAAGCTTCTTCTATTGATAACCACATTTCTTCTTTATCAACTTTACCATTTATTTTGTTTTGAAGAACATGTTCCCCATTTTCTATAGAACATTTCCCTATTTGTATACTTTCTTGCAAAGTTACTTCTGTAAACTATAAAACATTTATTGTATTGTTAACTATTATTATGATTATTATTAATTAGTTTTTATCATTATAATTACATTACAACTATATGGGTTTAATTTGATTAATGTTTTAATTAGCAGAATTGCACTTTTTGTAACGTATGAACTTTTGTCATGTAGTTTTTCTTCAGCACAGATCATGATTGTTTTATACATATGTTTCGGTAAACATCCTTCATTTATTATTTCAGTGAACAAATTTAAAGTCTAAATTAAACAATTAAATTATAAGTAAAATTTAACAAAATTTATTTGCTAAGTACCTACTTTACACCTAACAAATGCATTTACATCTAATAAATGATCTTGTAAAATTAATAAATAATCATCCCTTGTTTTTCGTTTAAGTTCGTCTAATTCATCATTATTCAAAACATGAATAATAAGTTCTTTTAATACACTTAAAACACAAGTTCTTATAGTATACGGCTAAAACATAAATTTAAATAAAACTAATAATATTTAAGAGAGTAAAAAAACTAAATAGAAAAGATATTGATGATGTAAGATATTAGGTTTGTTATTGTTTCATCACAAACTATAAAATTACACCAGCTACTTACAAATAAATCATATAAAAATATGTATCAAAGCTTGGGTAAGGAACTAGGAAAATGGAAAAGTATTTTAGGCAATTAAGAAGTTTTGCATTAAAAAAATAATATAAGCACATGTAATGATTTAAACATAATGGGATAGGTTAAAACTTATACACCCTATAATAGAAAAATATTAAATTAATTCTTTAAATAAATATATTATTTACATTAATATAAATCATATGTTACGTACATCAGTTTCCAAACATGGCAATAAATGTTCAATATTTGGTAATACAAATTGAGGACATTGTTTGGCAATTTCCAAAAGAAATGTACAACAAGATTTACCACCAATTATATCTTGGTTATTAGTTTCTTTTATACATTCCAAATTTTTTGTTTCTGCAATTTCTTTAACAATTAGTTCGATTATTGATGATCGATTATTTCCAGACTCAACTATATTTAATACAATTCTAGCCAATGGTAATGATAAATGTTCGTATAAATTCAGTAGCTAAATACAATAAAAATATAAAATGTTGAATTTATCATAACAAACTTAATATACAATACATATAAAATATTATAATACATTAGCGTCAACTATTATATCCTTTTTGTCACAATGTAACTAGAAATGTAATGCAAAAATTAATTTACTATCCAACATGCAGTAAAGACCAATAGCCAGGTAAACAATTAAATATTTTTACAGTTTACTATCGATTATGCACAAATTATTTAGCTAGTTGTAAACAGGTTAGTTTGAAAAAATATTGATCAAACCACTTTAATATTTATATACAATTGTCTAATATAAAAACAAAGTATATCTGAACTATTCATTAATTTTTTATATGCTATATAATCACAGTAATACCCGATAAAAGTGACAAAAAGTAGTATGTGTAACTCTTAGTTGAAGGCAACTACGGCAGTATAATCCTGCATTCGCCTAATTTGTGACACACATATTAATAATAGTTTACTTTCCACCCATGCTACACAATCTATTATTATATCGACACTATTTGTAATTGAGTTAAGGTTTTGGTTATATACTGATGGTATAAGAGATTTAAATTACTTGTACTACTTTGATTTTAAACTCTTGAGCATGATCATAATTAGTAACGAGTATCATTAATATTTGCATAACACTCTCACGAAGATGTTTAGTTCGTACAAAAGCTATACTAGGGTTTTCCAGTAGAGTATAACAACATGTAGCTATATACCTACAATATATAAAAATTATGTTAAAAATTATGTTTAAAGAAAAATTAATGTTAATACTTACGATACAAAAGTACGATCTATATATGGAGGATCATAAAGTTCAGTTATGTTATTAGAAATAATACTGTTCAGACCATTTAATCCATGACTTAATTTATTTTCCCAATTCCAATCGTAATCTGAAGTATGTTTTAAAATCATATCTTGTATTTTATTTCTACCCTAAAAATGTTATATGTCAATTACAAATATACACTTAATAGCACTAGTATAAACAACAATTTAAAAAAATACTTTTGTTTCAAGAAGTATTAATTTATAATCAGTTTCAATTTTTGTATTAAAATTGTGAACAAATTCGATAAAGAGATACACAGTCATTTTAATAATATTTATGTATTTATATCGCAAATCTGATTCAATGTCCTCAACATCTCCGTGACTAATAAAAAATGATCCAATAATATTTAAACCTAAAAACAAACAAAATATAATTTAAAAAAGGAAAATTAAGAAATTTGTTTTACTTTTAATTAAACATTACGCACATAAGATTAAAAAGTTAATTAGTCTCAATAATTACTATTGTATATATATATAATTATTAAATAATAATTATATATAAATAATTAATAAATTAAATAGGCTAAACAGTCTACTGGTGCTGAGGATATTAGATGAAATAAATATTTAAACAGAAATTACGAATCTCTATTACTTTTCTGATAGTTTAATATAAATTTAATTTATAATTCTTATGGTTTATTTAAAAAACTAATTGTACTATTTTTAACCACTAATTAAGATTGCTCAATAACAAAAACATTATCGGCAATATTGCCAAACTTTAAACAAATATAACTCAAAATTAATAGAAATTAATTACATTATTTTTAAAATGCTAAAATACATAAGTTTAGGAATAAAAATGAATAATTTAGGAGAGCAGCTAAACTAGATTCAAAGCCATATAAAATATACTTTTTTTCAGTAAGGTAAATGTAATCATTTTTACATATATTGTTTCAGATTTTTTAATCAATAAAATTAAATTCTACGAGATAACAATTTATAGGGTTACTTTTAACAAGAATGTTTTCATAGATATAATGTAATTCTCTATAGTTTATCTGGTCAATGTACTCAATCACTGAGAAAAGAATATCAAAATCTTTCAATATAAACTGTGCACCATCATCATTCAAATGTTCTTGACATTCTGAAATAAAAAAAAAAAAACAAACGTGCATGTTTAAAATATTTAAAATATCCAATTAAAATGCTTACTTCGTACTGCCTTTTTCAATTCACTGGGTTTTAATAACTTTCGAACCCTATATTCCGTAGCCGAAGGCGTTAACAATTTATTCCGATCAGAGTAAATAAAAAAATCTTTGTCAGTCATCATAAACAACAGATTTTAACTGTATTAACTGAAAAAATATTTACGGAGTCCCAACTACGGTATTCAATAACGCACTGTAAAAAAGTCGTGTTGGTTATAATAACCAATTCAATTTTCACAAAATAAATTCCAACCAGTCCATGCATTTCAAACCGCCATATTAAAAAATTATCAACAAAATAAAACGGTTACAAGAGCAGTCCTCAGACACATTACTCTATGGATTCATATATAGGCCAACGTCAATAGGTACTCTAAGCAAAATGTTCCACCATTGTTATTTTACCTACCTTTAATCTTTAGGATACATAACAAGGTAACCAACATTAACGGAAAACAATGTGACCAATATGGTACGTAATTAAATCAGAATAATAAAATTGATTAAACATGGCTGGTCATAGCCTTTATTATTGATTTTAATCTATTAAGCTTGGATAAATTGTACTTCGGGATTTGAAATACAAAACGATATGACATAGAATATTTTTAAGGGAAATTCCAATACGTTCAGTTTTTGTTAAATATATAAATGATTACACGGGAAAAAATGTATCAACAAATTTATCTGTCTTCAATTATAGAATTGGTTACTCGATTAATGGTAACCATTGTTATCGAATGAACCGTGGTCATTGTGTTCACGTTGTTAAATTAAATTTAGTGTTTGATGATAAATAGTAGTACAAAACATCAAAAGACAAAAACAAAAATAATTTTTGGTTCATTGGTTGATTTGATTGTTTGTGTGAATTTTTCTAGTCAGTTACTTGTTAAAGTGTAAAAAGTAGGGTTGTACTTTTGTGTAAATACTACCTGATTGATTTTTTCGTCTTATATATAAGGTTAAAATCGTTTACGCTTTTAATTTTGTGAACATATATTTTTAATAATTATGTGTTCACGTTCTTGTTTAGGTATTTCGTTAAAATGGCTTCTACATCACAAGCAGCTATTGCTAAAATGACATGGGAATTGGAAAACAATGTGCAGACTGTTAATACGGTTGACGATATATTTAAGTATGACAAACAGCAACAACAAGACATTTTGACCGCTAAACCTTGGGAGAAAGAGTATGTTCAAATATCAAACTAGTGTTTTCATATTTCAATCAAAAATGACAAAATATACCTTATTATATTATTTATGATCAATAGTTTTTTGTTACTTAGTAAATTGTGTTCTTTATTCTTCGATAATTTTAATTAAAAATAATAAATTAACTTTGAAATTACTTTTTAAATTATTGCATTCGTATAATTTCTAACATACTCAAAATGATATTGTTTTGAAAATAATTTGTTTTTGGTTTATTTTTTATTATAATATCGCTTAATAATTTTTAAATTGTTAATTTTTCAGTCCACACTATTTTAAAGATATAAAAATATCTGCATTAGCTCTACTGAAAATGGTCATGCATGCTCGATCTGGTGGCATTTTGGAAATAATGGGTCTTTTACTTGGAAAAGTAGAAGGTAATACCATGATTGTTATGGATTCTTTTGCTCTACCTGTTGAAGGAACAGAAACAAGAGTCAATGCTCAAGCACAAGCCTATGAATATATGACTGCATATATCGAATCTGCTAAAGTAGTAAGTTTATATTACCTATTTATTTCTGACATTGTTAAAAATGTATTGTATGTAAAAACTGTTTGATAAATTTCAAAAAGTAATTTTTGGAAAAATACTACTTTGATTTATATAAATCAAAGTATTATTTTTTATTTATATTTATATTATTATATAAATATGATATATATTCGTTTAATTTATCATTATTTTATATAAAATAAAGATAAATCATGTTCTAGAATATTTAAATATTGTGTTTATTTTAACAATTAATAAGAAATTTTATGATATAGAAATTACTTCATATAATTGATTAATTTTTCTCCTTTTTAAACCTTTTTATTTTGTATATTAGGTTGGAAGGCAAGAAAATGCTATTGGTTGGTATCACAGTCATCCTGGATATGGATGTTGGCTATCTGGTATCGATGTTTCTACACAAATGTTGAATCAAAATTTTCAAGAACCATTTGTAGCAATTGTAATAGATCCTGTTAGAACAATTTCTGCTGGTAAAGTTTGTTTGGGTGCATTTCGAACTTACCCTAAAGCAAGTGTCCTTTTTTAAATTACGTTATATTAATGAAAATAATGTTTAATTTATGAATATAACAATTATAGGGTTATAAGCCAGCAAACGAAGAACCATCTGAATATCAAACTATTCCATTGAATAAAATTGAAGATTTTGGAGTACATTGTAAACAGTATTATTCGTTAGAGGTAAACTACTTTAAGTCATCACTGGATCGACGTTTATTGGATTCCTTGTGGAATAAATATTGGGTGAACACATTAAGTTCGTCAAGTTTAATTACCAACGCTGATTATTTAACTGGTCAAATAAATGATCTGTCTGACAAACTGGAACAAGCTGATACATCTTTGAGCCGTACATTTTTTGAACCTATGGACCGAACTAAAGCTGAAAACAAATTGGTAAAAGCCACCAAGGATAGTAATAAAGCTACAATTGAAATATTATGTGGATTAATGTCTCAAACAATTAAAGAAGCTTTATTTAATAGTTTTGTACCTAAGAATAATCAGCAATAAAACAATTAAAATCAGTAATGCAAATTAAGAAAGTAATTAAGATCATAATGATTCTCATCATAATATACCATGTATAAATTTTTTAAAAATAAATTAAATATTTGCATAGATAAAATGTTTGATCTTTATTGATAGTACTAGATATGAAGCATATGAATAATGTTTATTTCTAGACATTATATATATTATTTATAAACTTATTAAAAATAAGAAAGTTAAAATATAAATATAAATTAATATTATGGATTCATAAGAATTTTTTGGTTGTATATTTCAAATGAAGCTGCTGTGTTAATATTGATTTTATTGTTCAATACATAGCAATTTTAATTTAAAATATTTATATTTTTATCAATTTTAAACAGAAATAATTTATGTATATTTAGAAATAAAAATTTTAAGACAATATTACATTTAAAAAGTTACGTTTAAAACTATTAACAACTAATCTGAATAACAAACCAAATATTAACACTTATTTTTAGTTATACATTACACATCATTTTTGACAAAAAATAACGTTATTAAATTCAGATGTATTTTATATGCAATTAATGATTGATTAGATACAACTTAATCTAAATTGTGCACGGAAAATATTAATTTATTCAAATATTTCATTCTTGATTATTAAAGTGTAATAAAAGCTATATTAAGGTTTGGCATATTAAGAAAATAAATATAATTTTGGTTACTATTAACACACTAATTTATATGTAGTTATGGGTAGAACCAAAATGTATTAAATGTTTACTTTAAGTTGCAGATAAAATTTATTTAAATAATTTTTCCCAATTTTTGCTTACTTAAAAATAATTGTGATAAACAGATCACTAGATACAATAAGTTGTGTTGCCTTCACCACAATTGATATATATGCATAACAGCACTCTAATATTATCTTTACAATGTTAACATGTCAATGTATTTATTATTAAATAGTTTTGACAAATTAATATACATATGACCAATACAAAATATCTCTAATGCCCATATGTGAAAAACCTATATTTTTTAAACTAATCTAACATAAAAAGTAATCTTGGAAATTATAATTTGCGGTGAATAGAATAAACTTTAAAATCAGAAAGAAATCGAAAAGATTTTGAGGAAAATTAATCGATTAAAATGATAAAATTACGGGATAGTCGTGAATTAAAGGTGCGATATATTATTAGTGACAAACGTTATCAACTCCAAAATGATAAATGCAAATTAACTCAAGTATTTGAAGCAAAGATGTATTAATAAGTTTAAACGGACAAATGGAAAAATTAATTTTTACGGACAAAATAAGTCTTATACACTTGAAAATTTGAAGAGGCGATTAACGTCCGAATTAGGATGGATGACAAGTGTTATACATCGTAAATTAATGCGTTGTGATTAACAGGAGTGCGAATCGTGAGAATGTAATCGATCGATTATGTAAATCGAAAATGTAATCGATACGTGGAATGTTAACGAATTCGAATTCGCTAATTGAGAAAATTACAAAAACAAGGATTTAGAACAGAGGAATTGATAACCATTCGGTGAATTACAAAATGACATCAGTTATTGGAACAAAATGACATTATCACATGCATTTCACAGTGGTGCCACAAACACGAAATATGGGCTTAAAAATAATAAGATTGTTATTTCCAATCACAAATGGTGACACCACTGTAAATTAATTTTTAAGACATCTTGGTTACTGCTTGCTCATCGTGCTGTACTGTCATTTATTTGGTGTTGGTTGTCGTTACTCTTATACGTTTTGTACATCTTTTCACGAATAACTAAACAAAGAACAACGTAAAACGCGTGTTCCTCTTGTATTGTGTCGTGTTGTCTGTGTTTTTAATATTTAATATTTAAATTGTCGGAGAGACGCTAAAACGTAAACGTCGTGTGCTGGTTTTGTTGATTTTCATTTCACGTTTGTCGTTATTGTCTTTTTACTATTAAAACAATATGGCGGAGATGCCTGAACCTATGGAAGAATCCTCCGACTCTTCTTCGTCCTCGAACTATTCGTCGAGCGAAGATGAATCTCCCGGTCCTTCAGGTCAAAAGCGACCAAAATTTGAATGGACTTCGGACAATAAAATGGCCCTGCTCCATGGCATGATTAATCTGAAACCCGCTGGTTAGTTAATACGTTTGTTATTGCACTTAATAATTATTTATTTCACAATTCCTTTATTAAATTTATCAATTATTGTCCTTTTAATAGAGTTATTCATTAATTCTCTGTTAGTCAAGTGAAATAATGATTTTCTTAAAATAAAATGTTACCTTATAACTATGTATAAAATTATGTTTTTATATTATATGACATTTAATAATAGGGGATAGATAAAATAATAATGATCCACTAGTATTAAATAAATAAAAAATATTTTACCTTAATTTAGAATTGACAGAGCAATTACCCCATTGATTCATTGAATATTAAATTGGTATTATAATCGTAAGTTTGATCGAGATAATATTACATTATTATTCTTTATTAGTTATGGAAGTGCTCATTACTAACTAATTGTAAGTATAATATACCACTATTTGATTCAATTTTTTTTATGTACTAAGCTATACCATTTGTAAATAATTTAATCAGTTATACTTTTAGGTATAGTATGCTATCTAACATAATTTTACTATTATGTCCATTTAATTTGTTTATTGTAATCTTAAAATATAAGTATCATGTACGTTATTGTAATATATTTTTATAAGTTTTAAAAATACAATTTCAAATTTTGTTTCTTACAATTAGAATTGGTACCTATTAAATTATTATTATTATTATTATTATTAGTAACTGCATTGTAAAGTGTAATTTGATTTATTGTTTTTTGTTTTTAAGGATTGCATAAGCATTTAAATATGCTTCTGATTAGAGAGAAAGTCAGTAAATCTCTTAAAAAAGATGTACCAACTGCTGCTGTTTGGGAATATGTTAAATCTTATTGGGATACTGATATTGCTGTAAGTTGGAATGAATAAATTTAAAATTTTTATTTAATTAATATTTACTTTAGGATAAAATAGAAAAAGATACTGTAACTATTAATAAATCCAATTTTGAACTACCCAAAACTGATGAGTTTAAGAAATTGTTAGAAGACCAGGAGAAATTATTAAATGAGAAGAAAGATAAAAAAGGTACCTAATATCTATATAAATTATTTATTTTTAAAATATTGTATTTTGCAGTATAAAGTATTGAAAGATCTTTAAATTTAAAAAATGTATATGTATTTAGATGAAAGTGAAGAAGCTGAAATCAGTAATGTGGATTTAAAACTATTGAAATCTGTAAAGGTAATGGTTGAAAAATTAGACAGTCGTAGTTTGTTAATTAATTGCTTAAAATTAAATAATATATTAAATTGGGAGAAAACTTTAAAAAGTGGTCCAAATAGCTTTCAAACTGAAGGTACTTCATCAAATTTAAATATTAACGTTAAAAACAAACTGTCTAATAACGTTAATTTGAAATCAGATGACTTGGAAGAATATATTGTTAAAGATCAATCTACCAATGTACTAAAGAGATCTATTGATTCTGATAAATATTTAAGATCTAAAAAAAAGAGACTTATTTGTCTATCAGATACTTGCAACCTAAAAAATCCAATTCTTGCCAGATCAACTATAGCACATCACATACATTAGAATATAATTATAATACAGAGGTATATAATAATTTATCGGATTCTGTTATTAAAAAAAGACTTGTTTTACCTCAATCATGTTCCTTAAATTTGTCTATGTTTAAACAATTATCAACATTTTAAAGAATTTGAAGAAAAAAAATTGGTATTGTAATATGGAAACCAGAATATATATATATATGTATATGTATATATTGTAACTACTTCAGAAAATCCTTCAAGCTTATAAAGATTTCAAACTATTCTACATATGTATTCAATTTAAAATTGATTTAAATGTTACACCTAATATATAGTAATCTAAGAAAAGAGACTTATTGAAATAATTTCTAAATCAAACACATTTTACTTGAACCAAACAAATGCTTATTGACGCTCCACTAAAAATCATTAAAATAAAAACGTTTAGAAATCACGGAAATAAATACAAGAATATTCGAATACTAAGTTATTTGAAGGTTAAAATATATTACTAAATTACGTCTACAGTTTGAGTTAAATAAAAAAGACTGCGTCTTGTAAGTCAATTTATGATATTCTGATTATTTTATAAAGGCTAAGTCTAAAAATAATTTAGATTCAACTATTTATTTATGTTCTGAGATAATAAAAAAAATTTTTATTAAGTTTAATTTCATTTAATGCTCATTTTGGTAATAACTAGATTTGTTCCTTTTTTTCTTCTGCATTTAAAATTTTATTATTGGTTAATTTTTTATTTGACAAAATAATCTATAAAAGAGTTATATTTTAATTTAAAGTGTATACTTAATAAAATGTAATTTTATAGTTTACTTTTTTATAATTTATATAATATAATCCTATAATTATAATTTATAGCAATTTATTTAAAACGTGACATTATTTTACTTGATCATAAATATTGTAAACTATTTTTTATAATTTAATATCAGGTTTTTAAATTATTAAAAAAAATGATATTAAAGTCCGCATTATTTTTATAGTATTTTATATAAAAAATGTTAAAATATAATTATGTATATACATGTACTATTCATAATCCAAAGTTTATGTAGTAAATTGTTAAATGTAGACTTGCCGTGATATTAAATTAACTTAACAAGTTCAACTTTTATTTCTATATCTTTGATTACATGTTTATTATAATTATGTGTTCTTTATTTAAAATTAATTTAATATTATCCTGTATATTAGGACTTACTCTTAACTTTAATCTTTATTAATTAAATTTATTTATTAATTATTTTAATATATATGGTATACAAATTTTGGGGAAACACTAAATCCATTTATACCCTTATCAGTTAAACTTGAATGAATCAATTATTTTCATATTGTTTGTTTGGCTTTGTAGTTCATCTTGCACTTCATTATATAAATGTTTAAAATATAAATTTTTATTAAAATTAAAACTTTAAGTTGTAATCTTGCATCATCAAACCTGGTGTGTAAATATATATTCATAAATCTAATTGGTAATATGTTGTATCAAACAAATAATATTTAATCAAAAAAATTCAACCTAAATATCTATTTCAACTTTGAGCTTAATTGTACCTAAAACTTTCCTATTTTTTGCACTCAGCATATTGAGTTTTAAATATTTTTTATTTTGTTTGATAGTGTACTATAGTGTTTAGTTAAAATTGACTTTCACATATAACATACCATAAGTATGTAATTTCTAAATTATTACCAAATGTTTTAATGTCTGAAAAAATTATCAATAAAATTGAGTAGATGAAAATACAATTTTAGATTCTAGAGATATTAAGTATACATTAAGAATAATATTGTATTAATTATTTCATTATACGAATATATTATTTTATAATTATTCGTTGTGTATTCAAAAATACAATTTTTAAGATTATAAAAATAATTAAACTGCTTAACGCAAATAGTCAGTAGTTTAATTGTTTTATTACCTCTAGGGCTTATTCGTAAATTTCATATTATTTTTTGAATTAAGTGTTTTGTTATTGTATGTTTATAATATTTTAATTTGGTTTTTTTTTTAATATATATTTATAATGTTTTAGTTTTATTTATATATTTTTTTGGAAAAACTGAAATATTGTATATAATTTATTTCATATCGCTTAATAAGTTAGTCCATTTTCAGTTTACATTAGTAAACATATTGTGCCAATAATTTTTGTTTTTATTAATTATATTGTGAAGTATAGGTAAATCAACCATATGTGATAATCTGCAATGTCCAAAATAATCCGGCTGTATTTTGACAATTATGTCACCAGACAATTATAATGAATCAAACCTGCTGCCTTTTAAATATTTAATTTTTAGTTATGATTTATTAACAATAACGTAATTTTTTTATTAAATTAATATTCTTTCAAATAATCTAGTTCTATTTATGATGGATCATTAAGACCATAGTGTTCTAAACTTTTTTTCTTTTAATATATTTTTATATAAAAATTGTTGATATTTGGACAATTTTATATTATTATAACGTTATTTAAATCAATTTTTTTATAGCAAAAAGAAATACTAGTTTTTAATTTTAAACAATTAAATATTTTTCTTACCTATTTAAACAAATTTAGTAAATAATAAATTTTCATATAGACTTATTCACATTTAATTCAAAATTAAGATAATTATTATTTTTTTAATTATGAGGCAGTTTAATACAGTGTTTGATATTGCAACTGAATGATCTGACGTAATTTTGATAATATTTAAACTTAATGAATTTTCAAAATAAATTTAATTGCGCTTACATTAAATTAACTAGTGTTTTATTTAAATTTCAAATGAATCATTTAAACATTTGTTGTATAATTGTTAGTACTGTAGCAAATGTTTTTTATCGTATTCAATGTTTATTTTAATTAAAATTTTTCTTATAAAATTGATTTAACTTGATTTTTACTCTATGCAAATTATGATATGTGATTTATTATTTGACAAAAATGAAATACCTTATTATTGCATAGCACTTTAATATTATTGTTAATTTAAATATCTCTTAAATATGTTGAAGAAATAAGCGCAACTACTTTCATTGACCATAAACGTCTGATCAAATGCAACTTCATTACTTCCAGGATTGTAATAAGGATCTTGAACCAGAACAAAGAACATAGACTGACCATATCAGTTCAGTAGTAGTTGTTGGTGTTCGTTAATAAGAAGAGATTCTTATTAAGTGAACTGTTAGGTTCAAGTACAATATTAAATATTCTTTTTTTTATAAATTATAAATTTTACATTAATTTTTTTGATGAAATAATTTAAATATGTATCTACTGTAATATAAAATACATTGTCTAATGATTTTATAATTTAATATTATTAAAGAAAATCCAATTTTACAAATATTTTTCAATTAATTATTAAAATTATTAAAATAAGGAGTAATTAAGAACACGACGTTTATGTTATATACTGAATTCAATAAAATAAATTTTAAAAAATTATTAAAATTGTTTATTTGTTTTGCCCTTTGTATGGTTTCTTTTAGAATATAATACAAATGTTTTGTATTTGTTTTAATACAAGAATTTTAAAAGTAGGTTTAAAACCTGACACAATATTAATATATCTAAATACTAAAAATTACAAGTTGATAATTATTTTACATAACAAAAAATAAAGAATAAATGCCATTTTTAGAAAATCTGTTACTGACAATAACGACGAATGTTTTTTTAGTGTTACATAATTGAAATTTGTATTTTTTTTATAAATATGTTTAATAACCCTATTTTTACTGATCCTAAAAATATTCAAATAGTGTGTATGATCCTAATATTAACCAGTTTTATAAAACTCAACATTTTGCTCCTTTGCTTGTATTGAAATAAAAGCATAGCTTAGATCTAGAATGTAAATAGTGGTTCAGTGTATAAATAAAAGGATAGATACATGTAGATGGTATAATTAATAAAGCGCAATATAAATAACTAAGTAAAAATTAGTGTTTTCAAGTTATTATAATTTTTCAGTTTTACAAGAAGCTGTGAAATAACTAGATCATATTAATTGTTATTGAAAGGTTGTTATATATTGGCAACTGGTGTATTTGTAGCATTTTAAACCGGATATTTAAATGAACATTTGACTACTATTAGGATGAACCGTGAGCACGGATTTTTTGACATTTTAAAACAGAAATAATTAAAAAATGTCATTAAAAATCTTTGTTGATGACTTGGTAAAAGAATAACGAATTACAATTCTATTTCGAGATTAAATTTGACACATTATATATATAGTTGAATTTTCAGCTAACTTTTATTCCGACATGCCACATGTACGCAAGCATTATTAAATTGATTTTTTCACGTGCTCATTTACGAGTGAATTACAGTAAATCTACAATATACATTAATCATTTACTTATCGCACAAGGATAAATCGCTTACCTAATGTCCCTTATCGTTTCCGGTTCCCTTAATCGCGCACAACCTTTGATTTTTTATTGTTAGTCGAATATGGAAACTACTGCTGTTGGTTTTTGTTAGAGATAACTATATATACTCAACACATTTTCGGAAGAGTAGTCTGTAGAGAAAATACACGTTAGGATGGACGATTGCTCAATTTAAATGAATCTAAAATATAAATATTTAATAATATCGGTGTGGATGAAATGTCATCATATATATATATATATAAAGATTCACGTGTGTGTAGTTCATTGTTATAGCGTTATATACAAAAATTATTTTTTTAAGTACAAACATTTAGCAACATAAAAAGACGCTGGAAAAAATTATTACAAAAGATAGATTTAGAGCAAAATAGTACGCGTTTGGTAACTGCGTAGTATTATTTATAGCGTTCATAAAACCAATGTATTCAAATTGTTATTATAGTTGCATAAAAAACAAACAACGTGCATTCAATGTATGGATTAAATAGGGCCTTCAAATTTTATTCTTTAAAACGCTTTGAATAATACGTACATCGTTTTCTAATTTCGACAAACGTGTAAAAGTGAACACGTTTTAGTCAATTTAAATCAAACATGGGTCGATCCGTAATCTCGCTGTCATCGGAACGATTATTATTATTAATTCTCATTGACTCGAGAACGATTTTTAAACTAATCAATTTGTATATTGTAGATTTTACTTTATTAAAAACGAATATATTTTGTATATTGTAGATTTTACTTTATTTTAAACGAATATATTTTGTACATTTTTTATTATACGTATTATTTAATACGATATATAAGCAAAAGTATCTCAATAACGAATAATTATTTGTTATTTTATGAATGGATCTGTTGTAACGTTTCAGTTAAAATTTTACGTGCGTCTATACGACGGCATGGTGTACGCGCTTATTAAATGTTATACGGTGTGTCGACGAGTTTTGGAATTACCGCAGCGGGTTGTAAAACAATCGGAAACTATATTACGTTTAATTTCGTAACTCGTTTCAGAGGAAACACACGTTTATCAGAACGACGAGAGGTGATTCTTTTCGCGTGGCGTTATACGCGTAACTTTTTGTAAACGACGTATTTGAAAACGTCGGTGGTAAAATTAAAACCCTAATACATTCCGTTGTTTCCGTAAAACACGCGATCGTTTTCTTCCTAATGGCTCGCCGGTTCTGGGTTTCTTCCCGTCGTCGACGAACGAATAATAATTAGTTTCTACGAACGTCGCGGATTTTCTGGTAAACGCGACCGTTTTACCCGCGGTGCCTAAAACTGTATCACGACGACGCGGCTCGTTCACTCGACGAGTTTGCGAACGGACAACAAGACGGGCGCGGACGGGTCCACACGCACCACGGCCGCGTTGTTGTTGACGCGACAGGCCGGCGGACCGGCGACGACGCTCTTGCCGCCGGACCATCTCGGCCAACAGTCGACCGAACCGCCGGAACAGCTGGCGGTCAACGAGCTGGCGGAACAGTCGACGGTGCAGGCGGACGTCACGATATTATTATTATTATTGACGGTCCGCCGGGGGTCGTTGCGGTGCCGGCTGCCCTTGCACGTCAGCAGCGTCTTGAACGCTTTCCGGAAGTCTTTCAGATGGTACGCGTACAGCAGCGGGTTGCCGGCCGAGTTCAGGTGCGACAGGATGATGCACGCGTGGAGCATTGACGCCGGCACGGGACACTTGTCGCAGAACGCCTGCACGCAGTTAATCGTGTACAGTGGCATCCAGCAGACGGCGAAGAACGCCACGATGGTCGACAAGTTTTGCGTGGCCTTTACCTCGCTCTTCCGGGCCGCGCCCAGCACGCGCAATTTCGTCGGGCTGTTGCCGCCCCACTGGCCGCCGTTCAACAGTGTCATTTGTTTGATCTGAAACGAACCCGTCGGGGTTATTGGCGCGTGTACGTCTTGCGCCGTTGTACGCGGCGGCCGTTCGTTTAGGGAGTATACCGTTCCGGTTAGCACGTTCGGACGCGACACAAAACAATACGAATTTATTTAACGACGCGTAAACATTTTTCTTCCCTCGTCTTCTCTCCCGACCGTACCACGTAGTGGTCTCGCCCCCGCGCAAATGTCTTCGTATCTTCACGTACGCATTAACCGCCACCCCTTCCCCCCCATTCGTATCACGTCGTATCGTCCATTCTGTATTATTTTCGTTTCCTTTGTCACTGCCTTTGTGCCTTCTGTCCTCGAAACACGCCTTAACCAGCTGTCATCAATCTATTCTCACGCATTTTCTCGACTATTTTGGAGCTGTACTTCTGCGTTACCTCGTGTATACAACATGTTTTACGAATCGAATGCGAAACCGTTATAATTCGCTAATTATTTTGTGGCTCGAAAATTCGTCAATTCTACTACCGAAATAAATGAATGTGTACGCCGAGAAAAACGATTGTCTGTCGACGTTTGAAAAGGATTTCGAACGAAACGCTCGAATTGTATTTATACGATAATCGACGAAAAGAACTAAACATATATTTGATCAAAATCGAAAGCGTCTGGTTGGTTGGTACAAGTATGGCGTATAATCGATTGAATGTTTTCGCGCACCGTCGCGTTCTGATTAAACGGATATTTGTTGTAGCTATGTAATATACACAGTTTAACGCCAAATTTCGTACAGATTACATTATGCGTAAGAAACATTTCGGGGAAATAATTTTAGTAAATATTCGAGAATTTCGAAAACATTCTGGAATTTTATTGACGTTCTACTTAATCAGAGTTTATCTCAACTTCCGTCGACGGAATAACAACTTCGTCATATTTATTGGTACATAGCAAAAACATCATTTTATTTGTCCTAGCATTTATTAATACTATATATCTACACACAACGGTGACGCGTGCGTTTTGTCTATCTTGTTTAAAAAAAAATTATCGTTTATACGATTAAACGCCGAATACTGATTGCTGCACATATCGCATATGCGCATAAAACGGCGATGTCGTGTATATTGTACCAAACAAATACACGCACATAAATGCTTAAATACATAAAACTTCGTTATTACAATCGTACAAACGGAATTTAATTTTCGGAAGTTTATATACAAAAACCGCGTAATCTTTTAGGTTAATTACAATAATATTAAATTGTGATTGACGTCGCGCGTCGGGGCGATATTATTTTTTTTTTATGTTGTCCCTCCTATTTATTTAAATAAATGACTCGACCACGCCTTTTTACGAATGGATCGATTTGTGTTGTTAAAAAAAAGTTACGGCCAAAGATATATTACTAATTTCCATACAGATAGTAACGGATTTTTTACGACAAAAAAAGTACCGGGAATAAATCTGTAGTTAAAATCGTATTATTAGGGGAGGCGGATATAAACTGTACGGTTTAACAATTTTTTTTTGGCGACTGTTAACGTTTTACCTAACTAAAACAATGAAAATAGGGATTCGACGAAAAATTTAACAGTTTTTAACGTCATGCATTCGATATACGTAGGTTGTCGATAAATATTACCGTTTAGTCTATTTGAAGTGGCCCCACATATTTGCCGCCGTATAACCGCGTTGTATTTTTGAATCAAACCTAATCAGTACGTTACGACGACGAGATTATTTTATCCAAAACGGATATCTAAAAAGAGCGTACCAAAACACAACGTATTCGTTTTCCTATCGGCGATAATTGATGATTGGGACTTTAAAAAAAAAACGCAGAAGCAGCGTATGGAGCTGTTGTATATATGCCACCATGGCGTACATATAGTCACGTCTATGATCGTATCACACGAATTTGTGTTGAACATACATACCGTTGTTATTGAAAACGCGTTCGTATCGCTTACTTGTTTTATGATCACCGTATAAATATGAGCGTAAGACGTGGCCATAAACAGCGCCGGTAAAATAATGGTTGCCAAGTATAAAAACACCAGATAGTTATAATCCATCACACGGCTGAATTCGCACGATTCCAGCATGGGGCCTTTGACGGCTCTCCAGCCCATTAGCGGCATGAAGCCTATTAGCAGACCCATTATCCAGCAGACGCATATTATGCCTAAAACAAAAATTTTAGTGATAATAGTATTATTATTATTAAAAATGTCGATATTGTCGATGGAAAAACAATATTCTCGTTGTCGAACCCGCGTTTTATTGTATTTCTTTATACTGCCGAGGAAATAATCGAAGGATTTACACGGGTTTTTTTTTAAGAAAAATTTAATTATAATTAAGCGTATATATTACAAATGGTGGAATTCGTTACCACGAAACATGTAACTACTGATTTTTAGTCGCGAGGGTCGATTATTATTTAGGAGGTTAACTGCCGTAATACTAAGCTGTACACGTTTGGAAAATCGATTTTTTTTTCGAACTAACGTAATACATTACTACCTACTTTAATTAAAAAAACTCGTTACAATAATACGCTCGCCGTAAGGTGGCGAAGGGGTTATTATTTTTTATTTTGTTCTAAAATCGACTGTTTGTCATAGTGTAGTGGCGTATACGTCCGGAACATCGTACACACGACTTTTTATGCGTGCACGCGTTTGACGTTTTTAAAAAAAAAATAATATACACTTTAATACGACTCTGGCCCACAGCTAATAGTGTTTCTGAAAATTTTCAATGACCGTAATACTGTCGTGTATATATATATTGATAGGCGTAAAGTAATCGAAATTTAGGCGCATATAATTATATAAACGACGAATAACTATTATCAGACACAATAACGCGTTGAAAGGAAGTAGAACGCCGTAAATTCGTTGTTTCTAGGTACTCGAGTTGTTAACTTTCTTTAAGTTATTTATATTATTTATCATATTTAAATATAAAATATATATATATATATACCAATTTCTACGCTTATACGTGTAAATAAAGTTTTATCGATTTCTTTTAACGCCCTCAATATTAATAATATAATAGGTATAATGGTTGTAGTTATATAACGCGTAATTGAGAATTTATTATGTCACAATCTCCTAATAAAATAAAATTTCGGTTTATAGTAATTACGGACATTGTATTTCGTACCTAAGTATTTCTATTGTTTTTCAAATATAAATTTATATTAACAATAATAAAACGTTTCGGAAAAAAAGTAAATTATATTGTAAGTATAGCGATAAGAAATGTTTATATACATTCTATTCGAACATCCTTGTTCTATATTTAATCAAGCAAGTACTTATAATTACTAAATAAATAATCTATTATACGTATCTGTGTACTTGTGCATTACAATCGCGTCCCAATGTAATTATTCATTAAACACTTCGTGCTGTGACACTGTATTACGGCTATGGAAATTGAATAATTAGTAAAACCCATCGTGCGATTAGTATGCAAAATATGTATACGAATAAGACGGTCGCTAATTAATAAGCGCCATATACGACACATTGGCGAAATATATAAGCATAAATTTCGCAAAACGGTTGAACAACTACGTGATTTATTGACCGAATTTCGAAGTATTGTCGTAAGTGTATATATATATACATATATATATATGTGTGTGTGTGTGTGTGTGTGTGTGTGTGTGTGTGTGTGTGTGTGTGTGTGTGTGTGTGTGTGTGTGTGTGTGTGTGTGTGTGTGTGTGTGTAACAATACAACACTCTTCGGATGTGAGAAAATTAGTAATGTATTATATTATAATATGTATAAAATTGAAATTTCTGTTTTATTATTCGCGACACATTTTAGCCGACTCGGGGTCGGTTTTCGACGGGTCTCAAAATATATATTTCATACACACACACACACATATGTGCGACATAATTTCGCGATTGTGCAAATATGAAAGTAAATATATATTGATTTATTTGTATTTCAATGTATTAACCTCGTGAAGTACAATGAACAATTCGCCGTACGTCGTGACGACGAATTTCTTCTTTATCGAAATAACTTTATAAAAACCCGGAAAAGTCTGGGGTACCGAGAGTCGGTGTGCATTATATATAAATTATATTTAATTTTTTTTTACATCGCCTAATATACCACTGTGTAATATTGAAATATAAAAAAAACCTATTTCGAAAACTCTTTGAAACAAAACACCAATCACGTATTATTATATACGCGTCGACATTTTGGAACAATACCTATTCGTAATTATAGTGATTAATACGTTGTCAAGTAACGACTAATAAATACTTTTGCCGATTAATATATAGTAAAATATATACGCTGTTTTACAACAATCGATTGTAACAATAAATATTATATAAATAAGTCTCGATCGTGAAATTATTCAATTCATGGATTTCGCAACTTTTTTCCTATTCCGTGAAATTATACGGTCGTTTCAATTTTATTTTATTCGAATAATAATATCGAAAAATTTATAAGCGACGATTTTTATAAAATACGCGAAATTTATTTCCGTTTAAACTAAAAACTATCGAAATGTATGATATACTTGATATACTTATAATACTTGTATATTACACAATAAGCACAATGACCTAATTTACCTTGATTTCTCGGAATTTTTTCGATTTTTTTTATAGTACAAATATAAAATATGAGTTTTATCACAAACAAATCATACTTTTATTATGGAACGTAGCCGAGCAGGATACACTATAGTAGGATAATAAAATGATTTTTTATATTAGTTCGACGCGTTTGTTCGGAAAAGTAATATACCCGTTTCCGAGTTAATGTAAAAACAATGTTACTTATTGAAATTCGTATATATTGAATGTAAAACTGTAACCCATCAATATAATTAATTCGTGATCTTTTTGAATCTATCCTTTTATACAACGAGCTGGAGATGTACATTATTATGGGCGTATGAACGTGCGACTAAATGTAAAATATATTTCTCGTGCTAATAATTACAATTATTTTTATAAATGATAACGACCGAATAGTTTTTTTTTTAAAAAATAAACACGATTACATATGTATTAATATTGTACCGTACGATATTGTACACAATAATAATTTTGTTTACGTTTGTACATTCGTACAATTTTTGCTGACGAAGAAGAAACTTCAAATAATTTAAAACACAATAAAACGAGACTACATAGGGTAAAAATATACGATGATAATAACTGTAACGGTCAAATGTTCGGTACATTTTTTAAAGTAATTCATTTCTAAATGAATTAATCCAAAAAACGGGTTTAATTTTTAATAAAATATTAATATTATAATATTTATAATTTAAAAAAATGTATTAAAAAGAAATACACAATCTGTACTATAAAACACAATAAGAATATGTGACGAAAGAAACCAGAAAAAAATGGCAGTGAGATTACAGAAAGAAGAAGTCACCCATTAGTGATACTTAGCTTGAAGATGCAGTATATTTGAATATAAATATATTTAAACATAATTGTTACAGGTAATAACTAAAATAAAACAGTACTAACATTTGTAGTATTATTTTGACGTTATCCGATTTCCATGTAACAACAACATGCAGGTAAAAATATTTGTGTTTTATTCTTAGATGGAAAGTTAACGCCGTATGAGATTTAACAACAGTTGTGTTGGTGTCTATAAATTTATCGGATTTTAAACCACTAGACGGCTTGAAACTGAATATTTGTTAAATGTTAATCTACTACAGTGCACGATTCGGTCAACGATTTTACAATATACCGTGTTTTTTGACATATACAATTTTAGTTATTTTATTGCGACACAGAAAATAATAGACCGAAAACGTTAAATAATTACTTTATTATCAAAAAGTCGTAGAAAAGCTATCAAAAGAGATAAATATCTATTTTCAACGATGTATATAATGTTTTTATTATATATTTATCTTTAAAATTTGAACTTTATCAATTTTAACCATCGGTAGGGAACTAATTTTTTATTTTAGCCTACCCTCGATTTTATCAAAACTATTCAAAAAGCGTAAATAATAAGACGACTTTTAAATTAATTTAATTATACATAAAAGAAAAGTACTAAATAAAATATGTATTTTGAACACCGAAATAATAAATAAATTTATTACCAGCTATGTACTATAAAATGAATAAAATAAAAATTCTACAAACGTTATTTATTGTATACTCGTTGGACAAAAAAAAACAAGTTTCAATTTGATTTTGGATAATTTCATAAATTAAAGTCGAAATTTGTTAGTCCACGGCGAATAGTTAACATTACTGCGGCATAAAAATTGTTCGACGATTTTACAACGACGCGTATTTTTTTAAACAAAGTCGGTATTAGTCGTATTAATTGAACATTGAAAATAATAACTGGAGGAACAATGAATAATGTTTACTGATTATTGTAGTCACGTGTTTAAAACGGCGCAGGCGTGGCTTGGTAAAATGTCGAAAAATTGTTGGTTATATTATGCGTCATTTACTCGTACTATTTATTTTCGATTACAATTTTAGGACTACTGATAGTTAGCCAGTGGAGTTTAATCTTAATACTGGCTTAAATCTTAATACTATATATTTATCGTAACGGTTATATCCTATTACCCATAACTACAATACATACGACAAACGTTACACGCTTAAAACGATTATGTATGTATTCGGCGAAAGATTCAATTTAACACCACAAAAATTGTTCAGAACACGAAATACTACACCCTAGGACAATATCGCAACTATACGACTTACAATTACACCGTACTTGTTAGTTATTAGTTACTATAACGCACTAACTTAATTCCTATAACCTATGTATTACACTACTATTATAAAACATCTATACAAGTCGTTGTCAAATCCATTACGATTAAAGGTGAAAATAACTTTGTTTTACCGACGTCGAGCGCTCGAATCTATTAAAAATTTATACTCGACCAATATTATAGATGAAATTTGGATGTTGGAGATGTGTGTGTGTATGTGTGTGGGAAAACTAAAACCGTCATCGCGTATTATGTTCTTAGTGAAATAAGTAAAAAACACTAAAATATGTAAAATATTATAGTTAAGTTTTACTTATGAGTTATCCGACAGAATATATATAATTTGTATACGCGTGTACTCGTAATCGTTATTACGATTTTTACCATTTGCCGCGTATAAAAACGGATATTTCAAATTCGCGTCGCTGCATTACGCGGTACCGATATACGTTTAAAGCGGCCGCGATTTTATTTACGGTGCACACCAAACACGTTGGATCGAATTCGCGTCCGCGATAACGACAATTACGCGAAGACGAAAACGTAATATTCCGATAGAACTACGCAATATAAATCAGCTAGGATAATTTACGGACGCGCATATACGTGTAAACGTTTCCGGACGGTTCCGCAGAAAACGACAACCGTATTTGTATAATTATTGTAGGACGATTCGACAAATTACGATCGGGCGTAAATGACGAATTACTAAAACGAATGGTTCACACGCGTAGCAAACTAACAGTCAGCGATCACGGAAAAATACGATTACCCCCCCCCCAAATTGGTATATCGAAAAAAAATAAATAGTTTTCTCGTTTTAAGCCTCGAGTATATAGGACGCCTTTACACTGCGTCGTTCGTAATTCGTTACGTAATTTGTCTTTCGTTTAAGAGTATAATATACTTGTAGCGTTACAAGTAGTGACAACGCGACGTTCAGATAAAACGTTTATGTAACCCGAGTAAGAATTGAAAAAAAAAAATCCGATAATTCGTTCGCGTTTGGGACGCTAGCATGTTGTAAACGTGTGTGATCGTAACACCGAGGCGTTTCGAAATTCGGAACTCCGCCGTCGCGCAACCACACGACAGAAAATAGACGTGTAAAACAGATATTATATAACCGGTTAATCGGCCAACCTATCCACAGCGGGTGGGTTACGTTACTCGGACGGTACGTACTGACTGCGATTTTGGTGTTGGAGTTGGTGGAGTAGGCCATCGGGTAGAGTATGGCCCAGTACCGGTCGGCGGACACGGCCACCAGGTTGAGTATGGACACGGTGCACAGGACGACGATCAGCGACACGGAGAACACGCACAGGTGCAGGTGCCGGGGCAGGCCGACGCTGGACAGGACGGCGCACGGGATGCCGACCACGCCGACCAGCAGGTCGGCGACCGCGAGCGACACGATGTAATAGTTGGTGCGGCGGCGGAGCCGGCGTTCCCGGTGGAACGCCACGATCACCAGCCCGTTGCCGACGGTCGCGCCGACGGCCACCAGGCCCTCGAACACGGCGTACGGTACGTTCAGCCCGCCGACGGCCGTTTCTTGTTCGCCCGCCACCGCCGCCACCGCCGCCGACAATTCGGTAACGGCCAGCGCGGTCGACGTCAGCGGCGGCTGTACGGTTATCATCGTCGCGGGCCGCCGTGTGTACGCGCGTTCACGGCGCCGAACCGTTACTGACCTCCAACCGTCGTCCACAGCCGACGGCGCCTCTGTTCACACCTACTCACGTCATCCCTTCCATTTACCAACACCGCGGCCACCGCGCCGAAATCTGAAAAACGTTATTATTGTTATTATACGGATATTAACGTTACGCCGACAAATAGCTTAGAGCCCTTTGACAATCGTCCGAATCGAGTCGGCCACAGTTTAACGATATATTGTTATCATTTGGAAAGACCGATAATACGGATAAATACGATTGAAAAATGGGTCCCGAACCGATGGAAAGCGAAAACAATCGACGAACGAATAAGTGACGTCATAAAAATACCGTATTTCGGTTTTCGAGACAAACGTCGCGGCCTATTATAGCAGTGATATCACCAAATAAAACCTAACTAGACGATTCGTTAATAGACCGCGAGACGAAACAGACATAACGTATAACCGACCCGGACAGTTTGAATTTACCGCGTCAAACACAATTATCGCGGGCGCCGACCGTTTATAACGGACAATTACGGGAATGGTTATTTTTTACGAACAAAATTACGACTTCCGAGTGAAGTTGATTTCGGATTGGCGAATGGGACTTCCGGGGATTGGGTTACATAAACAGATTTACGAAGCTCGCGGGTCAATTCAAAATGTACCGATAGAATTCGCGTACCATCGGCTTTTGTATTCGTGACGGAACTGAAACGCGTGTGAATATATGTACAATAATAATGTACGGCGTTAAAACGTCTATCAAACGTTTGTTATTAATATGTATTAATTATTGTACGCGTTGGTTTATTGACGATGTTTTAAAACGTCGTGAAACATAATCATTGTCTTGCGTGTTTTTATTCCACCTCTCTCGTAATACGCTTCGGGAAAAAAATGTGTTCGTATATGATACGAATTGAATATGTGCTCGAATTAGTAAACTATATCGGGGGGCTGCTATCGAGGCTATTCAAAAACAAAAATAAACGTTCGTTTATCGTAAATATAAATATATAAAAATAAACGTTGTGTTTATTTCGACGTAATTCGTGGTGACGTGATTTTTCAATTTTTACTATCGAGCGTGTCGATAGATTCGGCAGACTGTATAGTATTCGTTTATCGTTTTGATACATTTTGGAAGGCATTTTGACGTCCCCTCCTCTTTCTCCGTTCCGATAAAAATAATTAATAGACGAGCGCGTTATGCATATTGAAAAATAATACGCGACGAACTGCGTCTCATTTCTCCTCTCACGCCTTCCCCCTCGTTTCGAGCGCCGGATACGTGCAAGAAAAGGATGTCTATTTATTTGGGACGCGTATTACGTAGTGTTTCATAAGTAAAAGTAATTAATCGTGATATACTAGTCGTATGATCTACACTACACCTCCTACACCAATTTAATCGTGTGTGTTAAAATTCAATATTTGTCTACCTATATCTAATTTCGAATCGGTAAATATAATATTACATTGTTAAGTGACGATAATTCCGAGTATTAATTACAGTAACGTTCATTACGATGGTATGACGTAAATCAGTAAACCTTCATCATTTATCGAGTATGTTTCGTTGTCGTTTTTCAACGTTTATATATATATATATACATACAATAATATTTTAATTTAACAAACTCGATATCGAAGATTGGTCCTATATCGGAAATTTCCGAAAAATCGTTATCGCGACAAATATTTACATATATATATATATATATATATTGTACTTAATAACGAGACA